>JAKUCV010005450.1:208395-220973 GCA_028386065.3 Turnera subulata | reverse complement strand
GTAGACTTCTCGATGAGCATCCGTAGCTCCCAATGTGTAATAGAGCTTACTCATGATGGAGTGATGTTTTTGGAGGTCAGAAAGTTGTAAAGAACAACACTTTCTTTGATGAAATTCAGTCAATCTGTGTCTAGCTTCATCCGGAGGAGAACCAATAAATTCATCATGCAATATATTCAGGAATTGGGAAGTTGTTGGAACCTGACACAATTGTTGTAGAATTGCTGGGGTGGTCTTTTGAACCATTCCTTGAGAGTGCCGGTGGAACGAGCAATGAATTCTTTATGGATCCAGTATGGTGGATTCTCTTGTAATTCTTCTTTGTCCATCCAGGCTTGAAACTCTTGCAATCTTTCTCTCCAGCGATGCTGGGGAATATCATCAAGGGAAAACCATGGTCCATTTCCTGTGGAAAAACCATCAGGCTTTTTGGTCGGAGGAATAAATGGAGGAGGTTGAGGTGGTTGATTTGGCTGATTTTTGGGTTGAGATGATGATGTAGCCTGTGGTGGTGGAGTAGATGTGCTATCCATTCCGTCAGTTTCAGGGGGAAACTCTGTAGTGATGATGGTCTGGGTTGGTGCATCAGGATGTTGGAGATATTAGCATAAGCTGATTCAAAATCTGAGGTTTCAGAGAATGTTTCTGAAGAACTGTCCTGTGATGTATCATCAGGGAGAGATGGGGTATAAAAAGGTCTTTTGATCATCAAAGAGGGAGAATGATCTCTTGTTGGTTCTTTCCCTTCTCGACGATGATGTCGATCTAGTGGAGGACTAGGACTACGCCGATATGATCGACGGGGAGGTCTGGTTTCTTGTGGGAACATTTGAGACAATGATTTAAAAGGACTTTCTTCTGGAGTTGTTCTGGAGGGAAGAGGTTTAAAAGGAACTGGAAACATTGCCTGAGGAGCTAAAGGCTTTGTGCTTGCCAAAACTTTCCTGGCATCATGAAGTTCTTGCTCAAGACGAGAGACCTCTGCTTCTTTTTGCTTGACCAAAGGGTCATAAAGACTTTGCTTCTCTCTAATTGTGTTACATAATTCTTGTTGAACTATGTTGAGTTTCTGAGTAAGATCGTGCTCCATCTTCTTCATTTGGCCTGCAAGGGAATGACATCGCTGAGTTGTTAGTCCTTGCTGTGAAAGGACTTGGTCCACCTTGGAATCAAGATTTTTGAGGAGGTGATTCTGGGCCGTCATGTTTTGTGATTGCCAATTCAAGACTTCTTCAGCTTGGGTGAGTGGAGCGAGTTGACCGTCTGGCCTCACCTGTTGAGGCGTAACAAAAGGTGTGTATGACCTTTTGGTGGAGGTATCAACCCGAGACTCTAGAGGAGGGAAATCAGTTGACTTGAACATCATGCATGGAACTGGTTGTGGGGATGATGTTAAGTCTGGAAGAATAACTTCAGAGGAACAAGAAGGAGGCAAAAGTCCTTCTTCTTCAAGAATCTCTAATGCTCTTGCATAAAAATCAAGGGGTGGTGCTTCTGCAATGGCCTTTGGAAGTATCCATGGACGAGATGCTCCTGGAGGAGGACGAGGAGTCTTTTGATGTGGCTTGCATCGAGAGTAATGAGTCCTGGACTTCCTTCTAGATGGGATGACATAATCTTCATCAGAATCATAAAAGTGATCTTCACAATCACAATCCGCTTCACATTGTGTAGAATCAGCGCCCCATATGAAGTGACCATTGATGTGAGAAACATAAACAGCAGATCCATCAGGCTGAAAGTAGGAAGCTGGGATCTTCTTTTCTGTCTTTTCAGTACTTGGTCGGATCATACTGCAGTGAAAAACCTCAGTAGAAGAGGAGGTTTCGGGCTTGGAAAAGATGGTTCTGACAGTTCCATCTGATTGTCTTATGAAAGTAGAGTCCGTAGTTTGGACTGGTTGAGTGTGCTGACGAAGATTTTCATAATTGGTTACCCAATCCAAAGGGATTAGCTTGGCCAATTGGTCTTTGGAAATCTGCCTGGGTGGTTGAACAATAGTGGGTGTAGAGCCCATGTCAGCATAGATGAAGACTGGATCAGAAGAAACTCCTTGAGAAGGTAGGTTGACAGCATGGTCCTGGAGTCGATACACCATCTGATGATGTAAAGTTGCAGTGATGGCATTTGCAACTTGTTCAGCTCCAATAATCTGTACCTGAATCTTCAAAGCTGTGCTCAGATGCGGATCATCAAGGGAGATATTGAAATTGGGGAAGAAGGTAAGAACCACACTTCCTGCATTCAACGTTGTCAAAATAGTGCCGATAACAGCATCCTCATACTTGACATATCTGGAATCAAGTAAAGATAGTCGAGCAGTGACCGGTAGGCCTTTTCTCCCATGGTAAGAAAGAACTAGTCGTATGGCACCAAGGTGAAGATGAGAATAATGTTTTGTCTTCCACTGGGATATGAACTCCTGAGGAATCTCAAGAGTAACATATTGTTCAGCGGTTGAAGAATTCAACGTGCATTGAGAGAGTCGGGATGACTGAACATATTCTTTGATTGCTGGTCTTCTGGTAGAAATCAAGGTTCTAATGGATCGTGAAAGTGACCCTTTTTTGAAGATAGTGTATGGATTAACCAGAGGGAGAAGTGAGTCCTCCACTCTAGCTTCTTCTAGAATATGGGTGATTTCTACTAGGTGGTCTATTTTATTAGTAAGGGAAGTTCGCGCAGAGTCTGGTATAGTAATAGAAGAGGTTATAGTGTTTGGTGGTGGAGTAGTAGTCATGGTTAAGAATTTTGGTTTTCTACTAACTCAAAGCATCAGATGATGAACCTAATTAACAATCTTCTTTGTATAGGTACGTGGCGTTGTACACAAGCTCTGCCTACCCAACCAGGTGGGAATCGACAAGGTATGAGTTTCCAGCCGATATACCTATATGGGTACTCTCCCCATAAAGCCGTATGGCTCCGCTACCACACAAGGGACGAGAGCCTTTAGACTAACTGGGTTACGAAAGAGGCTTGAGATTTGATTGCCATTTTGAATATGGATCCTTCTATCTCGCCTGAGTAAACAGCTAGTCTGAAGGCTCTCGTCCCTTGTGTTGGCCGGTCTGGATTCTCGTGCCGGGATCCCGTAAACGCAGGGATACTCCCGTCTTTCCGACAAATCCCGTCCCGAGTCCAAAAATACAACTTGGGCTCGGAAAATCCGATTAATCCTCCTGAACGTCGTCCAAGTCTCGGAACTGGAAACCGAGGCTCGGTTAGTTAGGAAGATGCTCCCGAGCGCGGGAAAATTCTCGGTTTCGAAAAACGACTCTCGATTTACTTCGAATTAATTACCCGAGATTAATTCAACAGTAAATCACGGTAAAACAATTTCTACAGTCCCGGTAAAAATAAAAAATTTTACCCGAGCTGTTACATACGGGTTTTAGATTCTCAACCAGTTTTTTCTTTTTTTTCTTTTTGTTTTAGACAGAAGGGAAATTTTCAAAGAAGGCTGACAATTTTTCCCGTACGTGGTCTTGCTTCAGATATTAAAGGAAAGATACCAATTTGATTTTTGAGCGTACTGAAGAATCAAGTACTGTTGGGTTTGGTATATCACATCATGTTCATGCTTTCCACATATATATAATGCTTGTATAATAAGTCTGGCATTGTAATTTTTTTCAAAAAAAGAAAAATCTTGAAAAAAGTCCATTGTATAATAGATGTAATATTCCATCACTCTTGAAATTGGAGCTTCAAAAGCTTCCGAACTATCTAAATTGTACGTCTAAAGGTTCAGAATTCATTCTAATTCATACATGTACGGATCATTCTTGATTCATATATAATCATAAACATTAATGCGTAAGTCAAGGCATGTGAGCAACAGATCACATCGCCAGTAAAAGAGCCTAGACACATTAGGGTATAGTATATAGTATATGGACCATTCATTCATAATATCTATGCTTCATAAATATGAATCTCATAGACTAGAGAGTAAAAGGGCCGACTAACACATACTTTAATGCCATAACGCCAGTAATTAGCAGTCTGGAGACGCATTGGGATTGAAGATCACTCTTTAGTCTTTTCACTCCAAGTTACAACAAAAACCTAAAATAATTGAAGGGAAAGGCAAGTCAATTTATTCCAATTCTACACACCAAAATAAATAAGACACACTCCTCCTCCTCCGATCCCGTTACTTAAAATAAAGTCCATGGAAGTACTAGTAAACAAACAACACCACCACACACAAAGGAAAGTAAATATGGGAAGGTTTTTTTGCAGCAAAAGAAAAAGAAAGGATAAAATGGAAGCTCAATTAATTTTGAGACAACCATAATCTAAGTTAAGTTCCGTGTCAGAGAGGTTGAGCCGGCCCCAACCAAAGTGAGAAACTATGGACCCCACAAGAACTCACTATAACTAAACTACACTAATGAGTCATTCTTTCAAAATCCTATAAAAAGCCAGAGTTAGCTCCGTTCCCTACCCGCTCTTTGTAATAAAACTTAAACCTCTATAAACTAATACTACTACCAGTAAACAAACGCAACAGAACCCAACGCACGCCCATCAAATCCATTACAACAACAACCTACTTTCACTAAAACCCTGCAACTCCCAGTACAATTCTTTTCTTTCCTTTTCTTTTTATTGGTCTCAAAAGAATTGAAAAAAGAAGTCTTTGCCTTTGCCCCGGAAAAAAAACAACCACCCTGTATAATTTCTCCTCCCTCTCTCGGTTCTCTTTTTAAAATTTTTATGTAAAGCAGCATTAAAGGGCTACTATATACAGAGACAAAAGGCCACCATAGGCCATAATAGCAGCAGCTTGGTGTGACAGGAAACATGGGGACGGGAGCTTCAAACTGGAATGCATTAAGAGGCTGCAGCTTCTTCATGTTTGTGTTCCTGGTCTTGGCTTCTTCCTTGGTTTGTTCTGTTACAGCTTCTGTGTCTTATGACCACAAAGCTATTACAGTCAATGGGCAGAGAAGGATTCTGATTTCTGGGTCCATTCATTACCCAAGAAGCACCCCTGAGGTACTAATAAGTCCAATGTGATTCACGGGTTGCCTTAGTTTCTTGTGTTTTGTTATTTGTCCACTCTATTCCGTCCTGGCCAATGGATGATTTTAATGTTTTCCCATTTTTTTTTCATGGTTTGCTTTTTTCTTGTTTGAACTCCTCCACTGAATATTTTGGTGGGTTTGGTGTTGGATACAGATGTGGCCTGATCTTATCCAGAAGGCTAAAGACGGAGGCTTGGATGTGATACAGACTTATGTCTTTTGGAACGGACACGAGCCTTCTCCTGGAAAAGTAATGCCAATTGTATTTTTGTTTTTGTTTTCCAGTTGCCTGTTTATGTTTTTCTTTCAACAGAAACTCATTGGTTTCTCTTGGTAAAAAAACTACCAGTATTATTTTGAGGACAGATATGATCTGGTGAAGTTTATCAAGCTGGTTCAACAGGCAGGCCTTTATGTTCATCTGCGGATTGGTCCCTACGTTTGTGCTGAATGGAATTTTGGGTATGGTTGCAATTTACATGACTTTGTGTAGAAATCCCACTTTTTATTCTTTTTCAGTAATTTGACATGCTCTGCTTTTTCGCTCTGTTTTCTGGTTTACAGGGGATTCCCAGTTTGGCTAAAATACGTGCCGGGTATCTCTTTTCGAACAGACAATGGACCTTTCAAGGTTGGAATCTTCTCATTGCAGGTTGCGTAATGCTTTGATTGTATCTTATGTTGTTGTCAACCTAACATGATTTATTGATAATTACAACGAAGGCGGCAATGCAAAAGTTCACGGAGAAGATTGTTGGGATGATGAAGTCAGAAAAGTTATTCCAAACTCAAGGAGGTCCAATCATTCTGTCTCAGGTAGGAAAATGAGGTCATTGTAAAATCTACCATGTTTCTAGAATTGGGTAATTTTTATTTCCTGGTTTCGGATTCTATTATGTCTCCATCGGTCCCCAGCTCACTAAAAGCTACCTCTAAATAGTCTTTTTTTTTTTTTTCATAGACGAGATATAATTGTTAGTTAGTTGAATCTAGTTATACTTTGCTCAATAATTGGTTCATTACACACACAAAAAAAAAGGTTGTTTACGCGTCTTTGTTTCCTTCCCCTTTGCTTTAATTTAATTTTTAACAGATAGAGAATGAGTATGGACCTGTAGAGTGGGAAATTGGTGCACCTGGTAAGGCGTATACGAAATGGGCAGCTGAGATGGCAGTGGGTCTGGGAACAGGAGTCCCATGGATTATGTGCAAGCAAGAGGATGCCCCTGATCCTGTCGTAAGTGATTCTTTTTCCTTTTTTTTCCAAGTGATTCTATTCATGTGTTCTTCAACGTTTTCTTTTCTTACTTAATATTGTGTCTTTTTTTGAATAAGAAGTGCTGGTGTGTCCATTTAATGTGACACACCCTCTTTTGTGGGCTTTGTAACAGGATGTTGTCCACTCATGTGGACCATGAAGGGTTAATCTTTATTCTTTCCTGCCTTTGCTCTTTGCTTTTCCTTTCCATTTAATTTGATGGGTCATATCAATCTTTTTCTTTCCTTGTCTTTTGCTTAATATTCTACTGGGGTTTAGTATGGATAACAATCACTTGCTGAACATGTCGCTTTCTCGGTTGATTGATGGAAGTCGTTCCAAGCTCCATTTTTTACTTCCTTTTCTGTTAGATGCAAGCTGTCCTTCTGGTCTAAGGTTTATCCACCACACCTGTACCATTTTATGCTCTGCAGATAGATACGTGCAATGGATTTTACTGCGAGAACTTCAAACCAAACAAGGTCACTAAACCAAAAATGTGGACAGAAAACTGGACTGGTTGGTAAGTAATAAAAAGGATGCTAAATATGCAATGGATTTCTCTCTCTCTATTTATTTATTTCTTTCTGTTTAGATCACTAGCCGCAAAACCTTTTCCTTTTCTTGTCCTGTTATTCCCAGTTTGTCCTTATATATACTAATGCCTAGTTGTAGGTAAAAGTATAATCAGTTAGTTTGAAGTGATTTTTATATTGGCGCGATCATCACTGTTATCCTTAATTGTATGTTGCCTCAGGTACACAGAATTTGGTGGTGCAGTTCCTACTAGGCCAGCAGAAGATTTGGCATTCTCAGTTGCCAGGTTCATACAAAACGGAGGTTCATTTGTAAATTATTACATGGTGAGTAAAAATATTCAGTAGCAAATTGATGCACACAGTGGATGCAAATCTACAATGAGAAGAAATTGCCAGCTCAACCCTAACTGATATATTGGATGGATTTTTTCTGTTTATTTTGGGCAGTATCATGGAGGAACAAATTTTGGTCGAACAGCTGGCGGTCCCTTTATTGCCACTAGCTATGATTATGACGCCCCTCTTGATGAGTTTGGTATGTGCTATGTAGTAGGTTATGTGCTAAAGTGATGCTACTTCCCACATGATTGTTACTTGAATTCACATTAAAAGCTCTTAACTACTCGGAGTAAAGCATGAGCATAGAAAACACATGACACAATCCTGCCGTTAACAGCCGCCTGCTGACATCTTGTAAATGGAAGAATTTGAATTATGGATTGAAACATGCAAATATGTAATATTCGAACTTGATCTGAGGAGGATGCCCACCCTTGTACCAGGATTGCCAAGGGAACCAAAGTGGGGACATTTGAGAGATTTGCATAAAGCTATCAAGCTCTGTGAACCTGCTTTAGTTTCTGTTGATCCCACAGTTTCGTCACTGGGAAGTAATCAAGAGGTGAGTCTCCATTTTTAAGTCCTTCTCATGTTTCATTGTTTATTTACAATTAATCTCTTGTTTGAATTTGCTGTTTATTGCTTCATTACAGGCTCATGTATTCAAGACAGCATCTTCTTGTGCTGCATTCCTTGCAAACTATGATACAAAGTACTCTGTGAAAGTGACGTTTGGAAATATGCAATACGACCTGCCACCTTGGTCCATCAGTGTTCTTCCTGACTGCAAAACTGCAGTTTACAACACTGCAAGGGTAAGGAGTGCCCTTTGCTTATAGCATGATGGCTTAACTTGTTGTGTCCATATTGGTTCTTCCCATTTTGCAAACATCTTGAAAACTTCTTGTAGATAGTAGTCAGTAAGGTATAGTCTATGCTATGTAGAAAAGATTTGAAAGGATATAATTGATGTCTGATGTAATTTCTGTGCAGGTCGGAGCTCAAAGCTCACAGATGAAAATGACCTCTGTAGGTGCATTTTCTTGGCAATCATATACAGAAGAAACTGCCTCTGCATACACTGATGATACTACTACACTGGATGGTTTGTGGGAGCAAATAAATGTCACCAGGGATGCCACAGACTACTTGTGGTACATGACAGAGTAAGTAAACAACATTGAATAGTCTCAATCTTTGAAGCATCTCAATGTTGCTAAAACTTGTGGCATTGTTAGTTAAACATCTCTTGCTGACCATTCCTGGATATTCTTTTCCTCATTCAGCGTCAAGATAGATCCTAATGAAGCATTTCTGAAGAACGGAAAGAACCCCCTACTCACAATTTTTTCAGCTGGTCATGCTTTGCATGTTTTCATCAACGGTCAACTAGCAGGTAGACGAAATAGCTGTTTAGATTTGTAGTTGGTCTTGGTGATCTTCAGTCTGTAATTCTTAGTTTGTTCTTGTTGCAGGAACTGTATATGGAGGATTATCCAATCCTAAGTTAACATTTAGGCAAAACGTTAAGTTGATAGCCGGTTCTAACAAAATTTCTTTATTAAGTGTTGCTGTGGGTCTTCCGGTTAGTGCTTTCACCTTTTTCTCGATGCTTACTCTTTATGGCATGAGTTATAGAGATCATTCCTGAGTTTTATCTCACGCAGAATGTTGGCCTGCATTTTGAGACTTGGAACGCTGGGGTTCTAGGCCCGGTTACATTGCAAGGTCTGAATGCAGGGACACTAGATCTGTCTGGTTGGAAATGGTCATACAAGGTAGGTCTTCCATGTTTCCGTTCATTTTGTTTGCTCAAGTTGTGGGGTTGGTTGATTGGCTTCACTACAAAATCAAGAACTTAAGAATCAGAAATTTATAAGAACTTAACACTAGCCTTTTCCCATGTCATGAAATTTGTCTTTGTAAGATGATATAGAGAATCATTCATCTTCATGTTCATGTCTGTGGCAGGTGGGTCTGAAGGGTGAAGGATTTAACCTTCACACTGCTAGTGGCAGTGCATCTGTAGAATGGGCTGAAGGATCATTATTGGCTCAAAAACAACCGCTAACATGGTACAAGGTCAGAGTTATTTCAATGACCAAAAATTGCGTCTTCATTACATTCTGCTTCTTTTGGTTTTGGAGAAAAGATTACATTTCTGAAATATTTTCCATTAATCCACTAACTACTGCGTTTGTCTGTGATACTTCCAGACAAGTTTCAATGCCCCAGCCGGCAATGATCCGCTAGCTTTAGATATGGGTAGCATGGGAAAAGGACAGGTGTGGGTTAACGGTAGAAGCATTGGACGGCACTGGCCTGCATATATAGCCCATGGTAGTTGTGGTGCCTGTAACTACGCTGGAACTTTTGATGACAAGAAATGCCGAACTAACTGTGGAGAACCCTCCCAGAGATGGTTAGAGACTTCACTTTTCGTTTCTTATGATTCGTTAATCCACTTTGAATATACTGAACATGTTTTATTAATTCCAGGTACCATGTTCCACGCTCATGGCTAAACCCAACTGGAAATCTATTGGTTGTGTTCGAAGAATGGGGTGGTAATCCAAGTGGAATTTCTTTGGTTAGAAGAACCACAGGAAGCGTTTGTGCTGATATTTTTGAAGGACAGCCAACATTGAAGAACTGGCGTGTGATATCTTCAGGCAAAGTTGGCAGTATGCAATCCAAAGCCCATTTGTGGTGTCCTCAAGGGCAAAAGATCTCTCAGATCAAGTTTGCTAGCTATGGAATGCCTCAAGGGGCATGTGGAAGCTTCCAAGAGGGCAGCTGCCATGCCCACAAATCGTATGACGCCTTAGAAAGGGTACGCTAAACAATAACAACCCTTGTTCTTAAATTTGTCTATATCACTGACTCAAACCTAATACTAGCCCATTTAGAAGTTTGGTTGACACACGTACAAGGCTAATTAGGCCATTGGCTCCTCGTATGGCGAGCCTGCCCCTTTATTAGTGACTTCTACTGAAGATGCCGATCCAACATAAACCTGATCTTGGTTTGTCACTTTGTAAAAATTTGGCTTGTCACAGACCTGAAGTTTGGCTCGCTCCAGATTGACTAGTCCTTGTTTCCTGACCATTAAAAGACATTATAGAAAACTAAAGTACTAACATGAGGAACTTATTGCAGAATTGTATTGGAAAGCAGTCCTGCTCAGTATCTGTGGCTCCAGAAGTCTTTGGGGGAGATCCATGTCCAACAATCTCAAAGAAGCTCTCAGTCGAGGCTGTCTGCAGCTGAAGCCTGGAAAATCCACAGTTGACCAAATAAATGACCAGATTACCTATATCTTGGTACATAGATTGCTAGATACATTTTTTACAGGATTATCAAATTTATGCATCACAGATTTCCAAGGTGATGGATTTGCAAAGGTGAAGCATAGAACCATGCCATAGACAATCAAGGCAAAGCCGAATGAGATTGCAAAGTGGTTCGTGTGCTTCATGTAAATAGAAAAGCTATTATCTGCAACTACTACACCATACATCATACTTAGGCATGTAATCTGCAAAGTTAAAGTTCATAGCCATAAAGTTAAGCCTTTTAGCTTGCTGGGGTTTCAGTTTCTACAAGGAAATAGCAGATTGTTGCTTTTCCTTTGATAATGAATACAATGTAAAACAATAATAGCCAGCTTCCTATTGGAATTCAGGTTGTTGATTTCTATAACATAGCATCCCATATTCTTCATGTCCCCTGTTATTCTTTACATCCTATATCATTTCCAGCCTTGAAGAGCAGATGACAGTGCATGACCATACTAACTTCGTAAGTAAGCACCCGGCATATCATTCAATCAATTCAACCAGGAAAAGCTCTACTATGGAACCTAGACCCCTGTTTCATAAGTGGATTAACATCATGAAAATAGGAAAGGACAGACATCTTTTTTTCCATTTTTGTTATCAAATGGACAGACCTCTTTGTCCATGGAGAGGGGTTTGCCCAAAAATTATTGTTGGGCAGATATTAGTATTCCTACAGAAAATTGCATATCATCCTTCACAAGCATATGGTGGATGAGGATGACAAGATGAGAAAATTGAGAAATAAAAATCAGTAAGTGCACTGTATTGTAGGCAGGAATCTAAGTTGGAGGAATGAGAGAATCTGCAGAAAAGCATTTTTTTTTTTGTCGAAATCTACAGAAAAGCATGGTTAAGATCTTTAAGCAAAATCTACAGGCTTAATGCAGCAAACATGGCATGAGCTACAAAACTTCTTATTTATCCAACAACAAATGCCTTACAGGTCACTGAAGAGCTCAAAACACAAGCAATCTCATTCACAGAATGCTCAGATCACAGAATCAAGTACCTAAAGCTGCCAGAAATACAGTCCAGTAAGTTAATCAAAAGTCAAGACATTGAACCAAAACCCTAAACAACTAAGTGAAAAAAAAAAACAACTAATTTCGACTGGAAGATGGACATGATTGTGTTAATGATTGATCGGTGAAGGGTTGGCTAGGTAGGAGAAGAGATTGGTTTATTCTCCCAGTAAGGTGCCAATGATTGTCCAGGGCGGGGAGAAACAGAAACTCCAACTGTGGTTTATTGATGGCGGATTTTCCCGCCAAAACGGGCTTTCCTTTGTGCCCCAGAGTTTTAAGAGATCCAACGGTTAATAAGTCCATTTTATCCAAAACAATGAATAACTGAAATAAAATGATATAGTGTTGTAAAATTGAGTGTTTTAATGGAGAATTTACAAAGAAAAAGGGATGAAGAGGAGAGGATGAAGACTGCCGGTGAAGGATAGAAGAGCTGGGTATTTTCCGTCAAATTTTATTCCTTTGTTACTCATGTATATATATACAAAGGTTGGTGGAATAGTCACGCACAGTGACTCCACTTTTACACGTTTTTATAACACTCCCCCTTGGAGTCACTGTATATTGGGTAGAATACACTAAGTGGAGAACTGCCTCATTAAAAATCTTACCAAGAAAGACCCAGTGGGATAAAAACTTGGTGAAGGAAAAAAGAGTGCAGTGCGTATTCTACTCCCCCTCATTTTGGCCTCCATTAATTGCTTGATATTGTTGCATGCCAATCGTCCTTGTCAGCTTCTGGTGACATGTGTCTTGTTTGATCATTTTCGTTACATCATAACTTCAATTGGACAGAGTTGGCAGGATAATCTTCATAATTTTGTCGTTGGAGCGTCTTTCTTCCCATCTTGCTCTTGTAGTCCAGTGATGCAACGACTTCATGTGTAAAGTTGTAGTAGTTATCCGCCTGTGCCTTTTGTGGATCAAGAGGAGATCGGCATCTGTAAGAAATAACTCTTCTTTCTTCGGGTTTACAGGATTATCATAACGCCACACCTTTTATATCCCGAAGATAAGAGCGAATTCATATCTTGCCAAAT
>JAKUCV010005450.1:102229-206442 GCA_028386065.3 Turnera subulata | reverse complement strand
GTCATTAAAACAATGGCTTCATGTTCATATTAAGAATTTAATAATAACATGCATGTAATTATAACGATTAATAATAAAGTTGAACATAAAATAAGAACATTCAATATTGGCTTATACCTTCAGGGTATATTGGCATCCACACATATAATTCTCCCCCTGTGGATGTCAACTTGGCATGGTCTTCGGGACTAAAAACGTAAGGCATTATTCGAGAAACAATTATAAATTAATGAAAAGTAAGTAAATTTGATCGCAACGCGTAATAATATAAATTGATCATAAAATAAATTGAATATAAAATAAATTGCTCCTTCAGGGTAAGCAAGTATAATTTCAATATCCATCTACGTGATGGTCATACAATATCCATCTTCTTGATGGTTATACAACGTCCACCTTCTGGTGGTTTATGTTTTTATTCTTAATTTTCCTTTTGAGGGATCGTCAGGATCTTTTGAACGGTAAGACTTCGAGTCTTCGTTGTATTTTCCTTTATTGAGTCTGCTGGACTCTTATATTTAGTCTACCAGTCTTCGTTGTATTTTCCTTTATTGAGTCTGCTGGACTCTTATATTTAGTCTACCAGACTATTATCATATAAATTCATGTCCTCATTTAATACCCATAACAAATTTCTTTCGGAAATTTTGAGGGTCTTAAATTCAAATATCATAATCTAATAAGGAAATGCTTAATTAAAATAAATAAGCAAGGGGCCTATAATAAATTATCCCAAGTAAAATAAATTACAGAAAATTAAATGAAGGGCCTAGTACGAGCCCATATAAAGCATAAAATTAAAGGCAAGGTAATTAAATACAATGGGCCCTTTTATAGCCCAATTAAAAAAAATAAATGCCTAAAAATTAAATGCGATGGGCCTTTTTATTAATTAGCCCAATAAAAATTAAATTGCTGAAAAATAAATGCAATGGGCCTATAGCGAACCTAATAAAAAAAAATGTAAAGAAATAGGCGGCTTAGCCGGCCATTATGGGCCTTTCATGAGCCCAAATAAAGCATAAATAAAATTAAAACATAAATTTAAATGCAGTGGGCCCTTTAATAGCCCAATCGTAATTTAAATAAAAACAAAAAAAAAATATGCTTACTCGATAAATCTTTCAGCAATAATACATATAATATATATTACTAATATCCGGTTACTATTCCGGTATGTATATGCCATTAGCCTTCTGGGCTTGGCGGGGAAAAACCCAAGGCGTCGGATTCCGATCGAACACTTCGGGGTTCGTCGGATCGGCCAAAAACGCTATTCACGGTTGCTAGATCGTAAAAATTTTTCTTATGGAACCGAGCATATAGATTCATTTGCATACTTATATTGTTCTTTAGGAACATTAAAGCAGGAGCATTTGCAGCTGGTATATGGTCACATATTTCAAATAATTATGTCTGGCAAATGTCTTATTAATCTTTTGCAAATGAATCATCTCTTTGAACTTCAGGTTCATATTAATATTTGAGGATCAAGAATCATATATTGATAAGTCACTTCAATAATTCTCTTGATCCAGCTGCTTATTTTCTCTCCCCCTGATGTTGGGTGAAACATCAACTAATAAGCAAATGTTGCTATAAATGAATCTCCAATCCCCTGTCATAGGTTTCAATTATCTTTATAATATATGGAGATACATACCCAACGTAGATTCCCAATCTTCTTTAAGGGACCAATTTCACAACCCTGTGGTAGAGCATTATATAACTCAAGGTCCGAATATGGGAGATACTATTTATGTGACCATTAATTAATTAAATGGGGGGGTCTTATAACATCATGTTGGCTTGATGCACAATGTTGCTGCATATAAAATATCAATTTCTCAAGCAATAATATTTCATCAACAGTCGTGCAATCAGTTGTCAATGTTCCCCCAGATTTGTTTGGGTTTATTTCCAATGATATACAGTCTCTTATTGATGAAATATCCCAACATTATCTAGACATATAGTCTAGTAACATAAGTAGGGATATGTACCAGCAAGTGGCTTAATCATTAAAACAAGTGCGCACAATGCCAACTTGCGTCACACAATAGTCCATCTAGTCGATGCATCGTAAAAATTACCTAGATGGTTAACATCGCGGATTTATCAGTCCGCGTTTATGTCCCTGAACTATTCTCAAACTTGCTGGTGATACTAGACCATTCTCATCTTAGGAAGGCCGTATAATAAATTTTTGCAGCAGCACAATCACATGAAAATTTATTGATTGTAAAACTTCTGATTTTTTTCAATCAATGACCAAATCAAATTTAGTGCATCATTATTGAACCGGGATAGCCCAACCGGTCATGCTAAACAATGAATCAATAAACCAACTTCAAGTTGGTGTCAGCTTCAGGCTGCAATGTGTGCCAGCTTCAGGCTGATATATGTGCCAGCTTCAGGCTGGATATGATAACATGGGAAAATTATTTACCAGCTGTAAATTACATTTCTATCAGCTAACTTCCAGTTAGTCTCAGTTTCGGGCTGTGCAAACCGTGTATTTAATAACTTAAAATTATTAGCTTCAGGCTAATGCATTCCAGCTTCTGGCTGGATATGGCAATTTCCAATAACCCGAATTTTTATATAGCACAATCTAAAGAACAATGCTGGTAAACTTTTCACAACTTGTTTGTTAGCTACAACAATAGCCTTTTAATATAGAGATATTCAACATCTCAGCTCTTGCAGAGCGTAAATATTTTACTCTTCTAGAGCACGTTATACTACAATAAAACTTGTGCTCTTCCGGAGCTTAATATATACTCTTCTAGAGCGTAATAAACTTATGCTCTTCTAGAGCATATTAATCCTCTTCTCATTTTTAGGTTGTACAATCATATATTACTTATGAATAATTTTCATTCTATTAAATACGGAATATGTCACGCATTGTCTTCAGGACAAATGCCAGAGTCATTAAAACAATGGCTTCATGTTCATATTAAGAATTTAATAATAACATGCATGTAATTATAACGATTAATAATAAAGTTGAACATAAAATAAGAACATTCAATATTGGCTTATACCTTCAGGGTATATTGGCATCCACACATATAATTCTCCCCCTGTGGATGTCAACTTGGCATGGTCTTCGGGACTAAAAACGTAAGGCATTATTCGAGAAACAATTATAAATTAATGAAAAGTAAGTAAATTAGATCGCAACGCGTAATAATATAAATTGATCATAAAATAAATTGAATATAAAATAAATTGCTCCTTCAGGGTAAGCAAGTATAATTTCAATATCCATCTACGTGATGGTCATACAATATCCATCTTCTTGATGGTTATACAACGTCCACCTTCTGGTGGTTTATGTTTTTATTCTTAATTTTCCTTTTGAGGGATCGTCAGGATCTTTTGAACGGTAAGACTTCGAGTCTTCGTTGTATTTTCCTTTATTGAGTCTGCTGGACTCTTATATTTAGTCTACCAGTCTTCGTTGTATTTTCCTTTATTGAGTCTGCTGGACTCTTATATTTAGTCTACCAGACTATTATCATATAAATTCATGTCCTCATTTAATACCCATAACAAATTTCTTTCGGAAATTTTGAGGGTCTTAAATTCAAATATCATAATCTAATAAGGAAATGCTTAATTAAAATAAATAAGCAAGGGGCCTATAATAAATTATCCCAAGTAAAATAAATTACAGAAAATTAAATGAAGGGCCTAGTACGAGCCCATATAAAGCATAAAATTAAAGGCAAGGTAATTAAATACAATGGGCCCTTTTATAGCCCAATTAAAAAAAATAAATGCCTAAAAATTAAATGCGATGGGCCTTTTTATTAATTAGCCCAATAAAAATTAAATTGCTGAAAAATAAATGCAATGGGCCTATAGCGAACCTAATAAAAAAAAATGTAAAGAAATAGGCGGCTTAGCCGGCCATTATGGGCCTTTCATGAGCCCAAATAAAGCATAAATAAAATTAAAACATAAATTTAAATGCAGTGGGCCCTTTAATAGCCCAATCGTAATTTAAATAAAAACAAAAAAAAAATATGCTTACTCGATAAATCTTTCAGCAATAATACATATAATATATATTACTAATATCCGGTTACTATTCCGGTATGTATATGCCATTAGCCTTCTGGGCTTGGCGGGGAAAAACCCAAGGCGTCGGATTCCGATCGAACACTTCGGGGTTCGTCGGATCGGCCAAAAACGCTATTCACGGTTGCTAGATCGGTCAAAATTACTATTCATGGTCGTCGGAAATTTCTATTCACGGTGCCGGATCATTTTTGCCGAGGCATCAAAATTCCGGCCAAACGCTTCTAAAGTTTCGTTACTGTTCACGCCGAAAATACTGTTCACGCCTCGCCGGAAAATACTGTTCATGCCGAAAACACTGTTCGCGCTCCTCCCAATTCAGCCAATTCCCTGTTTACTACTTCTTACCAAACAAACACACACAAGCCACGACTCCAAACAAAGTGCAAAAATCAACACATAACCACTAAGCCACCATCAAATTAATGATTTATTTTACAATATAATCTAATATAAGTTTTGGATCCTAGGGGGCTTGCCCCCTTGCCCTTTGGATCTGCCCTTGAGTTTCTACTTTGGGGGTGGTTTAAAGCATTGGTGGTTCACCCGAGTCGTGCAATCGAAAGAAAATGATATGAGAAAATAAGGATTTAAATGGGAAGATATAGAAAATAGAGAAAAAAAAAATGGAAGGAAATGAAGAAAAAGGGGGGAATCGGCTTCCCTGTGTGTGGTGGCGGTCCTCTGCAACGGTGGCTTCATTGTGGTGGAAGGGAGAGAGCAAGTCACGGCGTCGGCGCTGTGGAGAAGGAAGGTTCAGTCGACCTTCATCCGGTCGTCGGCGACGCGTCGAGTGGAAGATGGCGAAGGGGCTGCGGGTGGACGGCATGAAGCACGCGACCCGACTTGAGGAGGCGTGACCCGTCACGGCTGCGGCGGGCGACATGGACCACGGCGGGCTGCAGCAGGGCGGCGACGACCTCGGTTGGGCGGCGGAAGAACAGTCGGGTGAAGGCAGACCCGGCTTTGGCAGCAAACGGGTCCGGATCCGCCGTCGGGTCGACAGCCTTTGACGGCGCGTCCGGCAACGAAAACGTCGGGAAGGGGCGTCGACAGGTCGGCGACAGCGAGGGGATCGTGATGGCTGTGGTGGTGTCGTGCACGGCGGCGTGAAAGCCGGCGCCGGAGATGAAAACGGCCAGCCGGTATTTTTTTCTTTTTCCTTCTCCATTCACTGTTTTCTGGTCGGTTTTCGTTTGCGCCGGGTAGAGGCTAACTCGTGCTGATAACGTGTTGTAAAATTGAGTGTTTTAATGGAGAATTTACAAAGAAAAAGGGATGAAGAGGAGAGGATGAAGACTGCCGGTGAAGGATAGAAGAGCTGGGTATTTTCCGTCAAATTTTATTCCTTTGTTACTCATGTATATATATACAAAGGTTGGTGGAATAGTCACGCACAGTGACTCTACTTTTACACGTTTTTATAACATATAGCATATTATTTGGCTTAGTTTCTTCCACTGTTGTATTAATGCTGCATTGTAAACACCGTAAAATAGCAACCCATTTACCTTTTCTTATTGGTTAATTTTTTCTCCCGTAGAAATATGACATCTAAAAATTCTCTATTTCTCTAAGTTGGAAAGTTGTCTTGTTTCAAAATTAGTTTTAGCATGAGAAGAAAAAAAATTAGATAAAAAGCCAATGCTAAATTATAGTGAAAATAATTATGAAAGAGTGAGCAGCCACATAAAGGCTATAATTATGCTGAATTATAGACTTTTCATAATGAAAATATTTTTACCAAAACAAATAGTTTTTTGGGTCTGAGTTTTACCGAGCAAACATTGATAGGTCATGAGTGGTCAGTGCCATAAGTAGTGGATCTCCGTAAAGATCACACAGACAGTTACTGATTAACTTCCAGCAAACGGTAAAATCCACGGAGCCAACAAAACTCATAGTAGCTCCTAACAAAGCAAAAAGAAATCCTATATAAGCATAGCCAACAAAACTCATAGAAGCTAAGATCCGTACTCGCTCCTGTAATCAAATTAAACCATTAAACTACTACTACTAGTACTAGTATTACTAGTAAACAAATGCAACACAACCCAACACGCACGACCCATCAACTCCTGGAAGTATTCATTTCACTTTTCTTTTGTCATTCTCAAAAGGATTGAACAGGAAGTTTTTGCCCGGGAAAAACAAACCTCCTGTGTCTCCTCCCTTCCTCACTTCTCTTTTTAAAATTTTTTTGTAAAGCATTGAAGGGTTTTCTATCTACACGGACAAAAGGCCACTTTAGATATTTTATGACAGGAAACATGGAGACACAAGTTTCAAATCGGAATGCGTTAACAGCCTGCAGGTTCATGTTTGTGTTCCTGCTCTTGGCTCCTTCCTTGCTTTGTTCTGTTACAGCTTCTGTGAGTTATGACTACAAGGCTATTAAAATCAATGGGAAGAGAAGGATTCTGTTTTCTGGGTCCATTCATTATCCAAGAAGCACCCCTGGGGTAATAATAAGTCCAATGTGATTCACGGGTTGCTTCAGTTTCTTGTGCTCTTCTGTTTGTTTATTTCCATTCTGACCAAAGGATGATTTTCTGCTTTTTTCATGTTGTCTTTTTTTATACGTTGTTTTGTGCTCCTCCTGTGAATATTTTGTGGATTTGGTGTTGGATACAGATGTGGCCTGGTCTTATCCAGAAGGCCAAAGAAGGAGGCTTAGATGTGATACAGACTTATGTCTTTTGGAATGGACACGAGCCTTCTCCTGGAAAAGTAATGCCAATTGTATTTTTGTTTTTCCTTTTCCAGTTTCCTTCTAATTTTTTCTGTCAAGAGAAGCTCATTTGTTTCTCACGCTTTTGGTAAAAAAACCACCAGTATTATTTTGAGGATAGATATGACCTGGTGAAGTTCATCAAGCTGGTGCAACAGGCAGGCCTTTATGTTCATCTGCGGATTGGTCCCTACGTTTGTGCTGAATGGAATTTTGGGTATGGTTACAAAATATATGACTCTGCATATTAAAATCTCACTCTTATATTCTTTTTCAGTAATTTGACATGCTCTGCTTTTTTGCTCTGTTTCTGGTTTACAGGGGATTCCCGGTTTGGCTAAAATACGTCCCGGGTATGTCTTTCCGAACAGACAATGGACCTTTCAAGGTTGGAATTTTCTCATTGCAGATTTAGTAATGGTTTGATTTTATCTTGTTTACCTGTTAGCTTAACTTGATTTATTGATAATTACAATAAAGGCGGCCATGCAAAAGTTTACGGAGAAGATTGTTGGCATGATGAAGGCAGAAAAGTTATATGAACCCCAAGGAGGTCCAATCATTGTATCTCAGGTAGGAAAATTAGCTCGTTGCAAAATCTACCATGTTTCTAGAATTGGGTAATTGTTATTTTATACTCTTGGATTATATTAATTTTTTTACATTGCCCACCAGAACCTACCTCTACTCATCATCATTTCATAAGTTTGTTTGTTTTTTGGACAGATAGAGAACGAGTATGGACCTGTAGAGTGGGAAATTGGTGCACCCGGTAAGGCGTACGCCAAATGGGCAGCTGAAATGGCTGTGGGTCTGAACACAGGAGTCCCATGGGTTATGTGCAAGCACGAGCATGCCCCCCCTATTGTTGTAAGTGATTCTACACATGTTTTACAACGTCTTCTTTTCCTAAGAAGTGTGATGCTGTGTCCATTTTTTATGTTTATTCTCTCATTCCTTTTTCTCTTGGTTTCCCTTTTCATTGAATTTTGATGGGCCCTATCAATCTTTTTCTTTTCTTGTCATTTCTTTAATGCTCTACTATGATGAACATGCCTCTCGGTTGATTGATCGAAATCGTTTCAGGCTCCAATTTTTTCATTCTTCCTTTTCTGTTAGATGAAAGCTTTCCTAATTATCTAAGGTTTAACCAAACCTGTGTGCGGCGGTTTTACGCTGTGCAGATAGATACATGCAATGCATATTACTGCGAAAATTTCAAACCAAACGACCCCAACAAACCCAAGATGTGGACAGAAAACTGGACTGGCTGGTAAGTAATAATAATCATGGTAAATCATAATCTGTTAGCCTTGAGCCTTGAGGGAATTTTTCATAGGCAAATCCTTACTGTTATCCTTAACTGTACATTCCCTCAGGTACACAGAGTTTGGCGGTGCAGTTCCCTCTAGGCCAGCAGAAGATGTTGCATTCTCAGTTGCAAGGTTCATACTAAACAATGGTTTCTTTGTAAATTATTACATGGTGAGTCAACCAAACAGTAGTAATTTGCTTACCACACACGGATGCATACCTCTACAATGGAAAGCAATTGCTAGCTTTGGCAATATGGCCCTACCTGATCTGTTGGGTTGCCTTTTTTATGTTTGTTTTCTGCAGTATCATGGAGGAACCAATTTTGGCCGCACATCCGGCGGCCCCTTTATTGCCACCAGCTATGATTTTGACGCCCCTCTTGATGAGTATGGTATGTGTTCTGCAGTAGGTTGTGCTAGAGTGATACTACCTGCCACATGATTGTACTTGAACGCACATTAAAAGCTCTTAACTACTTCCTAATGCCTGAGCATAGACAACACATGACATAATCCTCCTGGTGGGTGATAGCTGACGGCTGATATCTTACAAAGATGGAAGAATCTTTATTTTAAATTTCAAAAGAAGTGTTTGACGTAGAAATGAAAGTAAATAATATTCGAACTTGTTCTAAGGAGGATTCACCAACCTTGTACCAGGATTGCCAAACGAACCAAAGTGGGGACATTTGAGAGATTTGCATAAAGTCATCAAGCAATGTGAACCTGCTTTACTTTATGCAGAGCCCACGGTCTCATCACTGGGACATAATCAACAGGTGCCATGAGATTTAAATTCTTTTCATGTTTCATTCTATACTATCTGTGATTTCTTGTTTCAATTTGCTGTTCGTTACTTCATTTTCAGGCTATAGTATTCAAGTCAGCATCTGCCTGTGCTGCATTCCTTGCAAACTATGATACAAAGTACCCTGTGAAAGTGAACTTTGAAAATGGGCATTATGACCTGCCACCTTGGTCCATCAGTATTCTTCCCGATTGCAAAACTGCCGTTTATAACACTGCAAAGGTAGGGAGTGCACTTTGCTTAAAATTGGCATGATCTCTTTAACTTCTTTTTTTTTGATGTTAAGATCTCTTTAACTTGTTTTCGTTTTGAATAGGGGAGTTGTGTCCATATCAGTTGTACCTAGCTATATTTTCTTTCCAAACATCTTGAGAAATTCTGATAAATAATAACAATGTCGAAAAGATTCGAAAGGATGAATTTGATGTCTGAAGTGTAAAATCTGTGCAGCCCGGAGTCCAAAGCTCACAGAAAAAAATGACACCAGTAGGCGGTGGATTTTCTTGGCAATCATACACTGATGAAACTGCCACTGGATACACCGCTGATACTACTACAATGGATGGTTTGTGGGAGCAAATAAACGTCACCAGGGATGCCACAGACTACTTGTGGTACATGACAAAGTAAACAACTGTTAACACTCTTAATCTTTCAAGCATCTCAAAGCTGAGAAAAGTTGTGGCATTGTTAGTTAAACATCTCTAGCTTACCATTCTTGGATATTCTCTTCCGCATTCAGCGTCAATATCGATCATAATGAAGCATTTCTGAAGAATGGAAAGAACCCCCTACTCACAGTTCTTTCAGCTGGTCATGCTTTGCATGTTTTCATCAATGGTCACCTAGAAGGTAGATGGAGTAGCAGATTGCTGTTTACATTTGTAGTTGCTCTTGGTGATCTTCAGTCTGCAATTCTTAGTTTGTTCTTGTTGCAGGAACCGTATATGGGGGATTAGCCAATCCTAAGTTGACATTTAGACAAAATGTTAACTTGATTGCTGGTTCTAACAAAATTTCTTTATTAAGCGTGGCTGTGGGTCTTCCGGTTAGTGCTCTCACCTCTTTTTTCTCTGTGCTTGCTCTTTTTGGCATTAGTTGTGAAGGCCATTGTTGTGCTTTTTCTCATGCAGAATGTTGGCCTGCATTTTGAGACTTGGAACGCGGGCGTGCTAGGCCCAGTTACATTGCAGGGTTTGAATGCTGGGACTCTAGATATGTCAAAGTGGAAATGGTCATATAAGGTATGTTTTCCGTGAAAGGTTTCCTGTCAGTTCAGATTTTTTGCATTGGTTCTAATTCAATGATAACCTTTTACCATTTCAGTTAGAAATTGTAATTTACATGTATAGAGAATCATTCATCTCCGTGTCCCTGTCCTGTCTGAGGCAGATTGGTCTGAAGGGTGAAGGACTTAAGCTTCACACTGCTGGCGGCAGTGCATCTGCAAAATGGGCGGAAGGATCAGCATTGGCTCAAAAACAACCGCTGCAATGGTACAAGGTCAGGCATATTTCACTGCATTCTGTTTTGCGGTGTTTGGTTCTGGGGAAGGAATAGAGTTGTGTGTGTGTGTTTTTCCATTAATCACTAATTCATGTGTGTATTTTGATGCTTTCAGACTACTTTCAATGCCCCAGCAGGCAACGATCCGCTAGCTTTAGATATGGGTAGCATGGGAAAAGGCCTGATGTGGGTTAATGGTCAATGCATCGGACGACACTGGCCTACATATATAGCTCGTGGCAATTGTGCTCCTTGTAACTACGCTGGATATTTTGAGGACAAGAAATGCCGAACTAAATGTGGAGAACCCTCCCAGAGATGGTTAGAAACTTCACTGTTTTCTTTTCCTATGATTCCTTGATTCACTTTGAATACATTGATTATGCTTGTATTAATTCCAGGTACCATGTTCCACGCTCATGGCTGAACCCATCTGGAAATCTGTTGGTTGTGTTTGAAGAATTTGGTGGCAATCCAAATGGAATTGCTTTGGTCAGTAGAACTACAGGAGGCATTTCTAAGTCCATCTGATGGCTTAGAAAGGGTACGCTAAACAATAACAACCCTTGTTTTTAAATTCTTCTATATCACTGGCTGAAGCAACAATCCCAGATACTCGGCCTAAACCTTAAATATAAGCCCTGAAAGTTTGGTTGATACTCGTACAAGCAAATTTGGCCATTGGCTCCTCGTATTGTGGAGCCTGTCCCTTTAGTATGGACTTCCAACGAAGATGCAGATCCAACAGAAACCTGAACTGTCATTTTATGAAAATTGGGCCTGTCAGAAACCTGAAATTTGACTCACATCGCTTCAGATTGACTAGTTCTTGTTCCCTGACCGCTTTGACATTTTAGAAAACTAAGTACTAACAGAAGCACTCATAGCGGAAATCTATTGGAAAGCAGTTCTGCTCAGTATTTGTGGCTCCTGAAGTCTTTGAAAGAGATGCATGTCCAGAAATCTCAAAGAAACTCTCAGTTGAGGCGGTCTGCAGCTGAAGTCTGGAAAATCCACAGTTGACCAATAAATGACCAGATTACCTACATCTTGGTACATGGATTACTAGTTACATATTTTTTACAGGATTATCAATTTTATGCATCACAGGTTTCCACGGGGATGGATTTGCAAACGTGAAGCATAGAAACATACGATGCACTATCAAGGCAAAGCCCAATGAGAATGCAAAGTGGTTCGCATGCTTCATGTAAATGGAAATGCTATTATCTGCAGATGCTAGTCCATACATCATACTTAGGAATACATAACGTTGGGTTGCAAAGCCTTAGCCATAAAAAGGTAAGCCTTTTAGCTTGCTGGGGTATAGTTGTACAAGGAATAGCAGATTGCTGCTGAATACACAGGAAAAGAATAATAGCCAGCCATTTATGAGAATTTGGATTGTAGATTTCTATAATAGAGCATTACATATTCTTTAAGTTTCCTCTAATTCTTTGCAGCCTAGCCCTTGTAAGCCTTGCAGACCAAATGACAGTGCAGGACCACTCTAACCTCATCATGATAAGCACCTGGTATATCATTCAGTATCCAAAGTATAGTTTGTTATGTTGAAACTTACCACATCTGAGTTCCGGACCTTTGCCAACATACTGTTTAGCCTGAGAAATGTTGAGAGGTATACAACCTGGCATGCTTAACGTCTTCCACCACCAGATTAATGGAATAAACATACCTTCCCTCTATACATGTGGAACAAAATGAAAGCAGCTTGAGTCTCTTTCAGCTATATTTTTACTATGTGAAAGATAAGTGAAGATATAACAACAGTAAGTTAGTAACCTGCCCTTATAACAAAGGAAGAAAACGTTCAAGGAGCTATAACACAAACAAGGAGCTAAAGTTCGACCAAAAAAAAAAAAAAAAAGAGCTAAAGAGTTGCAAAATCTGTTCATAGTGATAATGCATGACTTGGACTTTTTAATGGCATTCTCTAAATCTTTGTCAAGCTGTAATATCCTTTAGGCTGTTTATGGAACTCTCTATCTCTTTATCAAGCTGTAGTACCCTTTTTCCTTGATGCCTCCATCCCTCCAATCTAGCATGCAGATCCATCAGCATCAGAACTTCAACATTGTCAGGAGGAGGCAGCAATAACCTTTTGATACACTTGATCAAGTACCTGCATGTCCTTAATTTCACCTGGCAAATAAATTCCAGTCCAATCTCCTCGCTCTCAAATATGGTGGACAATCTCTCAACAATATCAGTTAAACTAAAGACAAGACAGGCACCTGATATATAATCCCTTTTATGGCATTCGTCACTTCCTAAATTTGAAACCCCTGACCCTACCTGAATATGTTGTTTCTGTTTAGAATTAGCATTTTTACCAATTATTGAATAAAGAATCCTACCAGTTGCAATATAATGCAACAGCAGTTCACATCCATCTTCATTCATAGAACAAGCACTGCCAATCAAGATGCCCAATGGAATTCTCCTCAGCAGCATGTTATTCCGTGGGACATGAAAAGATGCCTTGCAAGCTGCTGAACCGTCCACTGATTTATTATCAAACTTCATGATTTTCTGGAATTGTTCGAGCCAGAAGCAGATGAATTGACAATCATAATCGGCCCCAACAGAACAATCTTGTTTGCTTCCAACAGTTTTGGACTGCTTAAGCTTCTTCCGACGGACAGATGTGCCTTTTACATCAGTGCCAGAGCCAACTTGCTTCCTAGTCCAACTGTTTGATATTTTAGTCAAGGCATCAAACAGCATATCCTGATGAGATTTATCAGCAGGGCTCAGAATCCAGGCAATGTAACTTGCAGCAGAGACAGCAGGTTCCACCAGGCTACATTCTTGTCCAACTCTGGTTGCCTCATTTGTACATTTTGATTGAAAAATATCTTGGAAACTTCGATTTCCATGAAACAATAAAAATGAAGCAAGATAGAACCAATCTGGAAAGTTGATAGCCAGGGACCTGCTATGCAACTATAAGTTTTCAGAATAAGCCTCAAGCAATTGAAGAAATGGTAAAGACAATAAATATATGGGAGAAAACGTTTACCAGATTGATCTGTTATCTACTGAAGTTACCATCGCCGATGGTCTGACTGTTGAACTGCACTGCTTCATGTCAATAGGAACTGCTTCGCTAATACACTGGACAAGTTGCAGAAGATTTTCAGGACATATGGTTCCGGCCAATGCCTTCAGCCACTGGAGCTTATACGGAAAATATGCATTCAAAAAAGGCAGTCTTGAGCCTAAATCGACTGATAAGCCCCACCATCCTGGTCTAGAAATTACATCTAGCATCACGGAGACCAATTCAACCAGCACCTCTAGTATGGAACCAAGACCCCTGTCGCATAAGTAGATTAACATCATGAAAATTGAAATGGACGGACATCTTCTTTTTCTTTTTTTTGATCAAATGGACAAAACCTCTTTGTTCATGGAGAGGGGTTTGCCTGAAAAATTATTGTGGTAGATATTGCATGTCATCCTTCACAAGCATACTTTTTATGACAAGATGAAAAATTTGAGAAATACAAATCAATAAGTGCACTAGATAAAGTTTCATGTCGACCGAATCTGCATATTGTAGTCGGGAATCTAAATTGGAGGAATGAGAGAATCTAGAGGGAAACATGATTAAGATCTTAAGCAACTCTATGAAGCAGAGGAAACTATTTTTGCTATTAGAAAATGAGGAAGTCATGGGAATTTTTTTTTTTTTTTTTTTTTTGAGAATCAAATCAATCAATTATATTGCAAACTGAGTTAGGAGGAGTCCTAACAACATTACAAAACAGAGTGTTATACAGTAGTAAGACTGTACAAACAGAGGAATAAAACTATACTATGAAACGTATACCCCAAAAAAACACAAAGATCAGCCATCTCCTGTGATAGAGCCCTGTATTTCAGACAAGTTAAACCCTGAAAGCGCAGCTTCATGTCGGTGCATATGTCAGCTACAATATTCTCAACAGAGCGAGAACATCCAGTAAAATGCCTCCTATTTCTCTCCCGCCAAGTATGATAAATGCATGCAGCCCAAGCCACTCGAAGAATCATAGCATGTATACTCCTCTTTTGCAGATGATATTTTGCCCAAGAAAAATCACAATTCCAGTCCCCAACTACCTTGGAAACATGACAAAGAGAGAGCAAACGACCCCATATAGCAGAGGAATACGGGCAGTCAAAAAACAAATGGTCACGACACTCAAGAGAGTGTGAGCAAAGTAAACAAGAGCCATTGGATATAACACCCCAATGCAGCAGCTTATCACAAGTGGTTAAGCGATCAAGTACAGATAACCATGCAATGAAAGAATGCCTAGGAATATGACCAGTAGACCAAATTAGCTTAAACCAATCAACTCTGCTACGTTTAAACCTCATAACCTCCCAAGCACTTTGGTATTATTACTGACTTTGATTCTTTCAAAATGAATGAAAAGAAAAAAAAAAAAAAGATCATCTGAGAGTCAAAAATAGGAACTCACATCAGCAGAAACCAATCATGTAATAGAGCTCTTGTATCAATGAACATAGTTGGAGAGAGTACCAAGCATAAAAGAATAGAACGCCAGTCTGTCCTCTCAAGAAATCCTTTGCTCAGAGAAAGGAAAGGCCTTTTTATGGATTCTTGCAGGATTTTTGAAATATCATGCTTAAGAGTTAGAGGTTGGAGATACCAGAATAGCAACCTGCAAAAGGTAAAACTGAGAACATGGCACAATATAGAATGCAGCAAGCATGGCATGAGCTTCAGAAAACAAAAAAGAGAAAGCAAGTCCATTTTTTTATTTTTAGTCGACCTCATTGAACATAACACCTTGAGGAAAGTACAACATGCACCAAGTTTGCTCATTTTGAAAAATTTAATTGCATCAAGACCTCAATGGTATTTCATTGTCCTCAAGGGAGAAATCTCGGGGCAAGTGGCAGAGCAGCTTTGAGATAGTAGTACTATTTCCATGAATAGGAGGAAAATCACTGATATGCATTGATGGCGCCAGATATCCACAGCAAGATGCTGACACCGCAACTCTAGCAAAAGCACGCAACAGCTGATGAGAAGGCATCCCTGCAACAACAGAAGTTATTACACATAACAATTAACACACCACGGTTTTGTATTATTAAATCTTGATAAAAACTGTGATTTAACAAGAATGAACAAAATGTAACTGCATAAAACTACATATTCTCTATCAGGTGTCTACTACTTCTCACCCACGCAGAAAAATACAGCCCCTGAGCCCTGTACACAATCAATTTCAGAACCAAACAGCACAACCCGTCTTGACATACATACAATTCAATAAACACACGCACAATTAGAGAAGGAGAAACACGAAAATGCTCACCCCTGCTATCCAATTTTGAAACTATATCCTCAACGACGTCAATCAATTCCACAATACCGCGACGAGAAATCGAGCTCCCACTCTGCAAGATTTCTTCTTTATCCAACAACAAAGCCTTACAGGTCACTGAAGAGTTCAAAACAGTGACAATCGTATCCACGGAATACTCAATCACCGAATCAAAAACCTAAAGCGGGGACAATTACAATGAAGTAAATACTCAAAAGATAGGAGCTTGAACCAAAAACCCTAATCAAGTTAGCGAAAGAAGAAGTGACTGATCAACCTGGGGCGCCTTGAAGCACATAAGCGAGAGTGCGGTGTCCAAAACCCTAACCCTGGAATTGTCGGTGAGGTTAAGTGATTGGGCGAGCTTTGAAATTGAGAGGTCAAGCGAAGGGTTTTCGCGTTCTGGTTGGTGGTGTTGATGATTGACCGGTGAAGTGTTGCCTATGGTTCGAAGATGTAACGCTAGGTCGGCGAAGAGACCGGTTATTTCCGGCAACCTGGACATGATTGTCGGGGAATCCACGGCGGCGAGAGAAAGAGAAACTGTGCCGGTGATTTATTACTGATGGGGGATTTTCCCGCCAAAATGGAAGTGACTGACTAAACTGGGGCGGTTCCCTGTAACCGGGTTTTCACTTTTCACTGATGGCGGAGAACCAACGGTTAAAAATGCATTTTATTCAAAAATAAATAACTGAAAATTAAATATACCAAACCTTTTCCTTTTCTTCCCTTTTTTTTAATTAGTTTCTTCCATTGGTCTACAATGTTTCTCTGCAAAAACACTTTAAAAAATACTTAATGAATGGATGCTCCATTTTTTTCTCTCATGTAGAAAGCATTATAGATTACAAAATTAGATATATATCACTGTTTATCCTTTTTTTATCAATATCTGTTACAAGTACCATTGAGCCAATTATTAAGTTCTAATGAAAAAAAAAATATGATGAATACAGTTTATCATGGAACTTTAAACCAAGGTAAGGAAGGGGTCAGGGTAAACTTAGTTTATTAGCGTCAGCCATGTAACTTTCTTAATAAGTCCTATTCAGACTTTTTTTGTAACAGCCCGGGTAAAAATTTTGGATTTTTACCGGACTGTAGAAGTCTATTTACCGTAATTTACTGTTGAATTAATCTTGGGTAATTAATTCAAGGTAAATCGGGAGTCGTTTTTCGAATCCGAGTGTTTTCCCGCGCTCGTGATTTTCCCGTGGATTTTTCGGAACTAAGTTGGTATTTTTCGGGTTTCGGAATTTCTCGGAAAATCACACCGGAAAATAACTAAGGAGGTATCTGTTATTTTCTGGTCCGGATCGTAAAAAGAAGAAAATAGAAGAAAAGAATGAAAAAGAAAAAAATAACCCGTGAACAGTCGGGTCACCTTCCTTCCGCCTCGGGTCACTGTTCACCAGGTCGAGTTACGGCCGTCTCCCCGCTGCACCGCCGCCACCAGCCCTTTCCTCTTGCCATCGCGAGCTCAGCCCCGCCGTCGCTGAGCTGAACCGCCGCCTTAAGACGCCTGACGCGCCCTTGACCCGCTGAATTCCCCGCGGATCCGCTTCTCCTCCGCCTCCTGCATAGCTGCCGTCGTCGCCGCGCCTCCTTTCCGCAGCCCGTGGAGTCGCCGACTCGCGCCGCGCATCGTGACGCCTTCCCCGCGCTGCGTCGCGCCGCCGTTAGCCGCTGCAGGTGAGCAACCCATTTTGTCTGGGCGGGTCACAGTCGGGTCGCGTCCGGGTCGCGCCTGGGTTGTGTTGCGATCCGGATTTCTTTTTCTTTTTTTTTAAATAAAACTAATGATAATATATATATATATATATATATATATATCTATATATTTATATAATTACTGCTAATTAATTTCTGGAAAAAAATAGGAATATTATTTTGGAAAATTGTATGCAATATTCTGGTTGGGTTTTAGAAATAAATATATATACTTTGATTCTTCAAATTAAGATAATTATGTTTTGTTTGTAAATTATTATTATGGTTAGTTTGGAAAATATATATATTGAAACGCCCCGACCCGTATTTACCGTACACAGTAAACACGTGCCAGAACTGTTCTTATTACAGTAGCAGGCGGCACATACATTACAGAATACAATACAAGCAATCTCAAATATAACATCCGTCACCCGATCCCGGGGACCATTATTCAAACCACAACAGCAATAGCAGAATCATACAATACGTGATATCGCAAAACATATAATACATGATACAGCAGCAAATAAAATATCAGCAGCGGAAGACTTAGAATGAGATGCAACGGAGGTATGGATCCGGGGTCTGGTGGAGTAGAAACAGTAGCTGGCCGAACCACGTACCTGTACTACGAATAACTCATCCTACGGGATGAAACCCCGCAGGCGAGGGGTGAGTCCGAAGTGCTCACCGACAAAGGATAAACAGTAATATGCATGCAACACAATACTTTCGAAATAAAATTCCGGCAAAAGACATAACAGTGAAACAATCAGAATATAACTGAGCCAAGACCAAAAGAATAATTACTTTTAATTCCAATTTTATCTTCCGGGCCCCGTCACTGGACATGCTAGGGATTAGACCTGGATATCAACATATTTCGGGTGCCAGACCAAAACCAAGAGAACCCAGGGATCGACATTCCAAAAATACGAACCCAGGGATAGACATCCCAAAAATAATCACGGGATAGACATCCCAAGCATAGACATGCTTCCACAAGAACCCAGGTCATGGCCACCACGAAACAGTCTTTACCCATCGAGTCAGATCTCTACTTTCCACGTGACAATAAAGTCGTCAATACATCTTCCAATTATCCAATTATCTTATCATGTCGGTTTATTCACACTCAACAAGCAACAACCATAACGATAATACCGAAATCAACTCATTTGGCTCAGCAGTTCAAACAGGCAAATTAACCACAGAAAAAAAAAACAAACACAGCATCACGTGCAACATATCAAAGGTTATCCATCCTCACCTTAGCCGATTTCCCTACTCCTGGAAGTCCTCAAATCGTCCCGGTTTCGGTTCCTCGGAATACTGTTCGTTATCAGCTCCTAAATAGCAAACAATAGCATATACTCACATAAGATGCACATAAATGCGAATGATGCAGTACTGTAAAAATAAATTCTAAACTGGTTCGTCTACGTCCCGGTGAAGCCCCGTTGTCATTTTATTTCCCTATTACTATTCCTGTGTCTAAATACTATTTTATACTTATACCTGGTTATTATTCCGGTATTTTCGTTGACAACACCCTTCCCAAAAGATTCCATAAAAAAAAAATTATTATTACTATTACTTATCTTCTTTCCCAAAAATTATAATTATCATAGGATAATCTTTTTTTTTTTGAAATTAAACCCGCCTATATATATTTTTCGGTACACTTTAATCATACCCTATACTAAAATATCTATTATGGCGTTATTTATATACTTATACGTGTTTTCTAAATTCTTCCCGTATACATGAGTATTAATTATTTTCCATATCTCATGTTTCCCTAATATCTCCCTAATTTAGTTTCCAAATATAACCATATTATTTATATATGTCAGATTTATTACTATTATCTATTATTATTATTATTATTATTATTATTATTATTTATTTATTTTTTTTAAATGTTGGACTGGGCCATCTGGGCTGTGAACAGTGTTGTCCAGCCCACTACATGGAGTCCAGGTAGGTCCATGCAGCAGGCCCAGCACTCAGCAGCCCATCAAAGTCACTAGCCCAACCCAAACTCAAGTCCAGCCACTTAACTCACGGCCCAATTCTATTCTAACTAGCCCAAACCAAAGCCAAGCCCACACACACACAACCCACAAATACCAGCCCACGACCCATACCCATCCACACCGGGTCACCCGCGACCCAAACTCTACACACCCGGGTCACCATTTACCTCGGGCTCACCTTGCTGCAGGTGTCGGCAACGGTGGCACGGCGGCATGACGAGGCGTGGGGACGGCGCTGTAGGCGTGGCGGCTGACGAACGGTGAGAGGCGCTGCTGCGGAGGAGGAATACGACGTCGGCACCGAGATGAGGGGGCGGCGATTCGTCGGCTCCTCTCCACTGGTCGGTAACGGTTAAGCGCCGCGGTGGTTGTGCTGCTGCGAGGAGAGCGAGGTGGCGGATCTGCAGGTGGAGGACGTCGATGGCGGCGTCGGCGTGACCTGCTGTGGCGTCGGCGAGGAAGTGGGGAGGCGGCGTCGGTGGTTCTGCAGGCGGCAAGGCTAGGTGGTGGTGACGTATCGACGCGAGGAGGAGGTGTTGGTGGTTGCGCCCTCCTCGGCTGTCTCCCTTGACGGCGGCGGCGAGAGGAAAGGAAAGAGGTGGGGGTTGGTCACGACGGCGTTGGCGGTGGCGGTTTGTGGTGGAGAGGTGGCGGCAGTGGTGTGTTATGTGTGTTGTGTTCTTTTGTTTGTTTGTTTTTTTTTTTATGTTATGGGGAAAAGAATTGCAACTTCTATACCAAGTGTAGGAAATGATCAGACAATTCTAAGTTGGATGTTGCTTGAGCGGGTGTTGGTGTGTTTGGTTTCAGTTCATAGTTTTTTTATAACAGGAAAAAGATGATCAAAATATGGTGGAGGATAGGAGATAATAAAAAAAATGTTGTAGTGCTCCACTTATGGATATTGGAGCTGTGATAGTGCACACTCACAGTTGAATAAAAGAAAGAATTTGACCCAGCAAAAGGTCTATTGTGCCCCTCTAGTCTCCTTTGGTTTCCTAACAAACTCAGGGGTATAATCGTCATTTTCTAATTCGGAAAATTCTAACTTTCACGGAAATTCCGCAAAAATATCCGGGATATGGAGTGAAACTCGGAATCGGAATCCGTTGCTCGGTTTACCATGGAATAATTACCAAAGTTTATTTCCATATGATAAATTATAATACAGAATCCTTTTACAGTCCCGATAAAAACATAAATTTTTATCCGGGCTGTTACAGTCTACACCCCTTAAAAGAATTTCGTCCTCGAAATTCGTTCCTATTCAGCGAAGAGATGCGGATACTGGGACCGCATGTGTTCCTCAACTTCCCATGTAGACTCGTTTGCGGAATGCTTACTCCACTTGACCTTAACCATAGGAATGGTACGGTTCCGTAGCTGCCGAACTTCTCGAGCAAGAATCTGTTCCGGCACCTCTGTATAAGTAAGATCCTCTGCTACCCCAACATCCGCTGGGGCTACAATGTGACTAGGGTCCGACCGATATCTCCTCAGCATAGAGACATGGAACACGTCGTGGATACGCGATAGCTCATCAGGTAAAGATAATCTGTAGGCTAGTGGTCCAATTCTCTCCACGATCTCATAGGGTCCAATATACCTTGGGCTCAGCTTCCCTCTCTTGCCGAACCTAATCACACCCTTCCAAGGAGCTACTCTGAGGAAAACCTTTTCACCAACATTATACTCCATCTCACGTCGGTGTTTGTCGGCGTAGCTCTTTTGTCGATCCTGAGCAGCTCTCATACATTGTCTCACCGTCTGGATCTTGTCCACTGTCTGTTGGACTAACTCCGGTCCAACGATCAATCTCGTACCTTCTTCGTCCCAACACACTGGACTTCTACACTTCCTTCCATAGAGAGCCTCAAAAGGTAGCATACCAATACTGGAATGGTAGCCGTTGTTATAAGCAAACTCTGCCAAGGGTAGATACTTATCCCAGCTCCCACTGAAGTTAAGTGCACAAGCCCTCAACATATCCTCCAATGTCTGTATAGTCCTCTCAGACTGTCTTTCTGTTTGAGGATGAAAAGCTGTGCTGAAACTCAACTTGGTTCCCAAAGCAGCTTGTAAACTCTTCCAGAATCGTGATGTGAATCTGGGATCTCTGTCTGAGACTATGGATTTTGAATCCCATGTAGTCTCACAACCTCAGCAACATACTTACCCGCCAATGTGTCCATGGTGTCAGTTTGGCGGATAGGTAGAAAATGAGCAGATTTTGTTAACCGGTCCACTATGACCCAAATGGCATCATGCTGCTTCCGAGTCATCGGTAACCCAATCACAAAATCCATGGTGATCATCTCCCACTTCCATTCTGGCACTGACAAAGACCTCAACTTCCCTGCTGGAGCTTGATGCTCAGCCTTCACCTGTTGGCAAGTGAGACATCTTGCAACATACTCAGCTACATCCTTCTTCATACCAGGCCACCAGAAATGACTCTTCAGGTTCTGGTACATCTTGGTGCTTCCAGGATGCATCGCATATGGCGTCATATGTCCTTCTTCTAGGATCTGACTACGCAGATTGCTGATATTGGGTACACATACCCGTTCCCCGATCATCAGTGCTCCATCAACAGCTATATGGAACTTGTCCTCCTTTCCACTCCTTACTCCTTCTTTCAACTTGACCAGGTCGGGATCTCCATCCTGTAACTCCACTATCCATCCCCTTAGGTTAGACTTGACACTCATGTGTGCCAGCAAAGCTCCTGTATCATCTACTGCCAAGCCAACTCCCAACTTCCTCAACTCGATAAGTGAGAACATCGAGTAACTAGTGGAGGTACCCTCTGGTTGTCTCCGGCTCAAGGCATCAGCTACCACATTGGCCTTCCCTGGGTGATACTCGATAGTACAGTCATAATCATTAAGTAACTCAACCCAACGTCTCTGTCGTAAGTTAAGCTCCTTCTGAGTCATGATGTACTTAAGACTCTTATGGTCAGTGAAAATCCGACACTTCTCTCCAAACAAATAGTGTCTCCAAATCTTCAGAGCCAAAATCACAGCTGCCATCTCAAGATCATGCGTCGGATAATTCTTCACATGAGTCCTCAACTGCCTAGAGGCATAGGCAATCACCCGTCCTTTTTGCATCAGCACAGCTCCTAAACCAAGTCCCGATGCATCACAAAACATCACATACTCAACTCCAGATTTCGGTACTGTCAAAACCGGTGCTGTGGTCAGTTTCTTCTTAAGCTCTTCGAAACTCTGCTGATATTCCGGGCTCCAAACAAATGCCTGTTCTTTCCTTAATAGCTTGGTCATGGGACTGGCTAATAAGGAAAAACCTTCAATGAACCTCCGATAGTATCCTGCAAGTCCAAGAAAACTTCTGACTTCGGATACATTCTTAGGTGGTTCCCATTCCAACACGGCCTTCACTTTGGCAGGGTCAACCTTGATTCCATCCCCGCCAACCACATGTCCAAGAAAAGAAACTTCTCCAAGCCAAAATTCACATTTGCTGAATTTGGCATACAACTGCTTCTCCCGTAACCTCTGTAGCACTATCCTTAAATGCTCCTCATGTTCCTTCTTGCTCTTGGAGTAAATGAGGATATCACCCATGAAGACCACAACAAACTTATCCAAAAACTCGTTCAAGACCAAGTGCATCAAGCACATGAACACTGCTGGTGCGTTGGTCAATCCGAACGGTACCACTGTGAACTCGAAATGACCATACCGTGTGCGGAAGGCAGTCTTCGGTATGTCTTTCTCAGCAATCTTGACCTGGTGATACCCCGACCGAAGATCAATCTTGGAAAACACGGTGGCCCCTTGCAACTGGTCAAACAAATCATCAATCCTAGGCAACGGGTACTTGTTTTTAATTGTCACCTTGTTCAGCTGGCGGTAATCTACACACATCCGCAAGCTACCATCCTTCTTCTTGACAAACAGGACTGGTGCACCCCATGGTGAGGTACTAGGTCTGATGAATCCCTTTTCTAGCAGCTCATCCAACTGCTTCTTCAGCTCTTGAAGCTCTGTTGGTGCCATTCTGTATGGAGCCATCGATATGGGTGTGACTCCAGGCATCAGGTCGATGGTATAGTCAACCTCTCTGTCGGGTGGCAATCCTGGCAAATCATCCGGGAAAACCTCAGGAAACTCCTTCACCACTAATATATCTCCCGGGGTAGGATCCCGTACATCTTCACTTGTGATGTGGTTCAGCAAAACATCCGGACCGTGCGGCTTCACCCCAAACTCCTGCATAGCAGAGATGCTACACGTGGCAGCAGCTCTCCTAATTCCTGTTACCAGAACTTGTCGTCCACTATCGGAGGTCAGCAGCACTTCCTTGGTCCGACAGTTCACCTGGGCATTATACCTCGACAGCCAATCCATCCCTAGGATTACGTCGAATCCCCCCATGTTCATCACAACCAAACGAGCTAAGAAAGCCTCATCATCATATGAAAGGAGAACATCCTTGCACACTTGTGTTAATCTCACCACTATGCCCGCGGGTAATCTAACCCTCAACGGACATGCTAAACTCTCACTCTTACAGCTATGTTGTATGGCAAAACTCTGAGCAATAAAAGAATGTGTGGCACCCGGATCTATCAAGGTGTATGCAATACTACCAAAAGCTGTAAAGGTACCTGCAATCACATCAGCATTCTCGGGATCATCCTCAGCCGTGATCACAAATGCCCTTGGGGCGGCTGCACTCTGGTTCATAGCTGACTGTGTCCGAGTAGGAGCAGCTCCTCGTCCTCGGCCTCGGCCAACTCCCGAACCACTGGGTACACTGGCCACTGATGCTTGTATGGTTTGAGCAGGAACAGAAACTCCGGACCTTCCCAACCTAGGACACGAACTCCGGTAATGCCCAACTTCATTACACTCAAAGCACCTCACCCTAGTCAGAGGAGGTCTAGGGCGAGTGTCTCCAGATGAAGTCCCCCCAGACTGGGTCCATGAACTCCCACGACTGTTATTGTAGCTATTGCCCCATCCTCGACCCTGAGATACTGGCATGGATTGAGTCTGTCCATACCCTGACCTGTTACCGGTGCTCTGAAACCTCTTGTTCTGATTCCCAATATTTTGTGCAGCTCTCCTCTTCCTGACTTCCTCCATCTCTCTCTCGTTTCCCATCCAGATAACTTCCGCTCGAAGAGCATCTGCAAGCATATCCTGGTATGTCTCATAAACTTTGCACCCCATAACCGTCTGGATGCAGGATCGCAAACCATCCCAAAAACGCTTGCATCTGGCCTCTGGTGTGGACACATACTCCGATGCATAGATGGATAAGCGATCAAACTGGATCTCATACTCGTTTACCGACTGTCCGATCTGTTGTCGCAGACTGAGAAATTCTCGCTTGAGCTGGTCCTGGTAAACATCTGTGACAAACTTCCTCCGGAACATCTCAGTAAACTGTGCCCAAGGCATGGTGACTGGTTTCACCATGTCACGTGTTGCCGAATCCCACCAATCCACAGCAACATTGCGGAACATGGAGGCAACATACCTAGCCCACCTGTCATCTGTGCACCTCAGCTTCAGCATCACTCGATGAGCTTGTCGAAGCCATTCATCAGCTGCCTGTGGGTTAGTCACCCCTGTGAAGGCATCCAGACCTAGCTTAGACAGCTTGGTGTAAACAGGGTCCTCAACAGGTCCTTGATTCTCCTGCTCACGAGCTTCCCTGGCCTCCAGGCGAGCATCCCTGGCTTCCTGACGCTGCAGAATCTGCGCCATGGTAAGCATGATCTGTGTTGTGTCGCCCGGTACTACCGCGGGTACTTGTCCACCCACGACCGGTTGCGGCTGATCGACCGATACCTGATCATCCTCCAAACGCTGCTCAGCATGCTGGTCTCCTCCCACCGGATCCATTCGTACCTATATGAGAATGTATGCATGCATGTTACGACAAGGAAGTAACCAGACTATGCACATATAGGCAACAAACAAGCACAATTACCACCCTAAGGACCTACTGCCTGCTCCGCTACCAAACTGAAACGCCCCGACCCGTATTTACCGTGTACAGTAAACACGTGCCAGAACTGTTCTTATTACAGTAGCAGACAGTACATACATTACAGAATACAATACAAGCAATCTCAAATATAACATCCGTCACCCGATCCCGGGGACCATTATTCAAACCACAACAGCAATAGCAGAAACATACAATACGTGATATCGCAAAACATATAATACATGGTACAGCGGTAAACAAAATATCAGCAGCGGAAGACTTAGAATGAGATGCAGCGGAGGTATGGATCCGGGGTCTGGTGGAGTAGAAACAGTAGCTGGCCGAACCACGTACCTGTACTACGAATAACTCATCCTACGGGATGAAACCCCGCAGGCGAGGGGTGAGTCCGAAGTGCTCACCGACGAAGGATAAACAGTAATATGCATGCAACACAATACTTTCGAAACAAAAATTTCCAGCAAAAGGCATAACAGTGAAACAATCAGAATATAACTGAGCCAAGACCAAAAGAATAATTACTTTTAATTCCAATTTTATCTTCCGGGCCCCGTCACTGGACAAGCTAGGGATTAGACCTGGATATCAACATATTTCGGGTGCCAGACCAAAACCAAGAGAACCCAGGGATCGACATCCCAAAAATACGAACCCAGGGATAGACATCCCAAAAATAATCACGGGATAGACATCCTAAGCATAGACATGCTTCCACAAGAACCCAGGTCATGGCCACCACGAAACAGTCTTTACCCATCGAGTCAGATCTCTACTTTCCACGTGACAATAAAGTCGTCAATACATCTTCCAATTATCCAATTATCTTATCATGTCGGTTTATTCACACTCAACAATCAACAACCATAACGATAATACCGAAATCAACTCATTTGGCTCAGCAGTTCAAACAGGCAAATTAACCACAGAAAAAAAAAACAAACACAGCATCACGTGCAACATATCAAAGGTTATCCACCCTCACCTTAGCCGATTTCCCTACTCCTGGAAGTCCTCAAATCGTCCCAGTTCCGGTTCCTCGAAATACTGTTCGTTATCAGCTCCTAAATAGCAAACAATAGCATATACTCACATAAGATGCACATAAATGCGAATGATGCAGTACTGTAAAAATAAATTCTAAACTGGTTCGTCTACGTCCCGGTGAAGCCCCGTTGTCATTTTATTTCCCTATTACTATTCCTGTGTCTAAATACTATTTTATACTTATACCTGGTTATTATTCCGGTATTTTCGTTGACAACACCCTTCCCAAAAGATTCCATAAAAAAAAAATTATTATTACTATTACTTATCTTCTTTCCCAAAAATTATAATTATCATAGGATAATCTTTTTTTTTTTGAAATTAAACCCGCCTATATATATTTTCCGGTACACTTTAATCATACCCTATACTAAAATATCTATTATGGCGTTATTTATATACTTATACGTGTTTCCCAAATTCTTCCCGTATACATGAGTATTAATTATTTTCCATATCTCATGTTTCCCTAATATCTCCCTAATTTAGTTTCCAAATATAACCATATTATTTATATATGTCAGATTTATTACTATTATCTATTATTATTATTATTATTATTATTATTATTTATTTATTTTTTTTTTAAAATGTTGGACTGGGCCATCTGGGCTGTGAACAGTGTTGTCCAGCCCACTACATGGAGTCCAGGTAGGTCCATGCAGCAGGCCCAGCACTCAGCAGCCCATCAAAGTCACTAGCCCAACCCAAACTCAAGTCCAGCCACTTAACTCACGGCCCAATTCTATTCTAACTAGCCCAAACCAAAGCCAAGCCCACACACACACAACCCACAAATACCAGCCCACGACCCATACCCATCCACACCGGGTCACCCGCGACCCAAACTTTACACACCCGGGTCACCATTTACCTCGGGCTCACCTTGCTGCAGGTGTCGGCAACGGTGGCACGGTGGCAGGACGAGGCGTGGGGACGGCGCTGTAGGCGTGGCGGCTGACGAACGGTGAGAGGCGCCGCTGCGGAGGAGGAATACGACGTCGGCACCGAGATGAGGGGGCGGCGATTCGTCGGCTCCTCTCCACTGGTCGGTAACGGTTAAGCGCCGCGGTGGTTGTGCTGCTGCGAGGAGAGCGAGGTGGCGGATCTGCAGGTGGAGGACGTCGATGGCGGCGTCGACGTGACCTGCTGTGGCGTCGGCGAGGAAGTGGGGAGGCGGCGTCGGTGGTTCTGCAGGCGGCAAGGCTAGGTGGTGGTGACGTATCGACGCGAGGAGGAGGTGTTGGTGGTTGCGCCCTCCTCGGCTGTCTCCCTTGACGGCGGCGGCGAGAGGAAAGGAAAGAGGTGGGGGTTGGTCACGACGGCGTTGGCGGTGGCGGTTTGTGGTGGAGAGGTGGCGGCAGTGGTGTGTTATGTGTGTTGTGTTCTTTTGTTTGTTTGTTTTTTTTTTTTATGTTATGGGGAAAAGAATTGCAACTTCTATACCAAGTGTAGGAAATGATCAGACAATTCTAAGTTGGATGTTGCTTGAGCGGGTGTTGGTGTGTTTGGTTTCAGTTCATAGTTTTTTTATAACAGGAAAAAGATGATCAAAATATGGTGGAGGATAGGAGATAATAAAAAAAATGTTGTAGTGCTCCACTTGTGGATATTGGAGCTGTGATAGTGCACACTCACAGTTGAATAAAAGAAAGAATTTGACCCAGCAAAAGGTCTATTGTGCCCCTCTAGTCTCCTTTGGTTTCCTAACAAACTCAGGGGTATAATCGTCATTTTCTAATTTGGAAAATTCCAACTTTCACGGAAATTCCGCAAAAATATCCGGGATATGGAGTGAAACTCGGAATCGGAATCCGTTGCTCGGTTTACCATGGAATAATTACCAAAGTTTATTTCCATATGATAAATTATAATACAGAATCCTTTTACAGTCCCGGTAAAAACATAAATTTTTATCCGGGCTGTTACATATATCATGAAATTAATTTCTAGAAATTTAGTATGTGTATTATTTTCGTCTGGAAAATTATTATTTTCGTATATGTATATAAATATGTATTTTGTAAATTAAAAGTAATTATGTTTTGTGTTGGAAAATTAAATTGTATATATATGTTTAGAAAAGATAAATACTATATAAATATTTTTTGAAAATTAAAAATAGGTCATTATTTTTATGGAAAAATATGATGATTATTATTTTGGAAATTATACTTATTTTATGAAAATATTTTTAAAGAGTTTTAATTAAGTATGGTACCGAAATTATATTCGGATATACGTATGGTTAAGTATTTTCGATAAATGGAAATAATAAAAGATGTGTAGCCGGGATGGGTTTTATTACGCAATTTGGCATCATAGTATACCGAATATGTGCATTTATGTGTATGTATGATTTTGTTGTATAGGTTTTTGGATATCGGGCAGTTTCCCGAGGAGCCGGTGTCGGACCGGTCATAGTTTCCGAAGTTGAGTAATCGGCCAAGGTGAGGATGGATTTCCTTCAATATGTGCCTGTATTACTCGGTATTTGTGTCTGTTGATTATTGGATGTTGCATTTGCTATGTTATGCTTCGGGATGTTTATCCCATTGTCTTGATTGTGGTCGGGATGTTTATCCCATGTCGGTTTTTGGACATTTATCCTTGAGTCGTTTTGGCACTAAATATAATGGATTAAATAATAAATTGTGACAAGGATGTCGATCCTTGGTATTTTGGATGGGATGTCTATCCCGGGATTTTGGTTAGGGATGTCGATCCCTACGGTTTGTTTTTATTGATGGTAATATAATTGTCACGTGGTAAGTAGAGGTACGACCGGATGGTTAGAGACTGTTTGTGGTGGCCATGATTTGGGTTACTTGATAAGCATGTCTATGCTTGGGATGTCTATCCCGTGATATATTTTTGGGATGTCTATCCCTGTGTTTTTTTTTATCTGGCACCAGGAACAGGTTGATAACCTGGTACGACCCTAGCTTATCCGTGACAGGGCCCGGAAAGATAAAATTGGATAATTGGATTTTGTTGAGTCTTTTGGTCGGTTTTTTATTGTTTTTGGCCTTGAGTAACTTTAGTGTCCATATTGATGGTCTTTCCACTGTCGTGAGCACTTCGGACTCACCCCTCACCTGCGGCCTTTCATCCCGTAGGATGAGTTGTTTGTTGTACAGGCTTGGTGCATTCCAGACAGGCTGCGGCGTTATCCCTTGGACGGGCTTGGATCCATAGGTTGCATCTGCGCATACAGTGTTAGTGAGTCTTTAAGTCTTCCGCTGTGCATATTATTATTGTTGTTGGGCCATTGGGCCAGTTTCATTATTATTGATGTTATTGATGTTGGGCCGTAGAGCCATATTGTTGTTTATATTTTTGGGCTGTTGAGCCAGGGTTTTGCTTTATACACTGTATGCTTGGGCTTATATGGTTGGGTTGTCACAGTTCCGGCTCGTGTTTACTGTGTAGGGTAAATACGGGTCGGGGCGCTTCATTTTTTTTCCTTAAAAAAAAAGAAATGTTTTCTTTCTTTGGAATAGAAGGATTACCTTAGTTAAGCATATTAGTTTTTAACGTCAGCCATGTAACTTTTTTAATAAGTCCTATTCAGACTTTTTTCTCTCTAAAAAAAAGAAATGTATTTTTTTTTAACCTTTGGAATAGAAGGACGTAGGGTTAGTAGTATAGAAGTGCCCATCATAATACCTTCATGGTAGTTTTTTTTTCCTTACGTTGATTTAGACCTAGCTTGTCGAGTCGGGTTCGTGTCGGGTTGAATAGGTAAATGGGTTCTGATTCTTCAACCCGACCCTACCATTTAATAATCGTGTCATATCGTGTCGGGTTCGGGTTGATCTACGGGTTACTTATTAAATTTAACAAGCCTAAAAATCAGTTTGAAATTATTCTATTTTGCACTAGTCGCCGTATTTTATAAGCAAATAGGCATATAATTAGAATTTATACATATTAAATAAAATTATATATTGTAAAATCATAATATAATAATATTTTAAAATATTTTTTGATAATTTTAATAACTTTAGCCTTAAATATTAAGTAAGTCTTATATTAAATCAGTAAAATATCTATACCCTAAATATAATAAGGTCTGTTCTTAAATATATATATATATATATATAATAATAAGGTCATAAATAGATACCTATCGAGTTGGCAGGTCAATTCGCTACCTGACCTGCTAATTTTTATGTCATATTGGGACGACCTATTTAACTAAACGGGCTGAAAATCTCTAACTTACATCGCCAATATCGTGTCAGGTTGTCGTGTGGATAGAGCTTTTGCCACCTTTAGGTTTATTGAATGGAAAATTGCAACCTTTAATTTCTCAAAAAAAAAAAAATATGGCCGGTTGTTGATTAGAGAATTAATACCATGATGGCACCAAACAACTTTATAAATATGTTCAACTAATAGTAGTTGATATAAAACAACCTTAAATGATGAGCTAATAGAAATCAAGCAAATGACATGACAGAAAGATTCATTAAGGGTGATAAGTCAACAATTTCCAGACTACATAAGGTTTGTTGGACTACATCATCAGTATATATATGTCTTCCATGTCAAGATAAATGAATCAGTTTTTTTTTTCCTCAAGTGATTGGCTTCTCTTATTCCCGAAATCCTGCTTGACTCTGACATCTTTGTTTGCTTTACATGGAGAGTTGCATCACGATGTATAGATATACCTTTAGTACGTACTTCTGCCTCCTCCATTATTGGGAAATCTGGGAAAGTGCATGCCTTTCAATTGATGTAACACAAAGCAAACGCTGGTAAAACTTATTGGAGAATTATTGATGCCTCTCCACTGAAACCATGAAACCCTTATGCATGCTTGGCATTGGAGCATACATAGTTCTCAATCTTCTTAAAGATTGCTCAGAATTATACGTTTCAATTCCTAAGGCCCCTCCATCAAATTTTGACAAATTTATTTGGCAAGTTAGGAAACTACTATTGCAACCCACTAAAGACTAGGCCAATTAACAGAATCAGATTGAACCTTCTAGACGCAACAGGACTCATAACTTTCAATATCTGCTGAGCTCAATTCATCCAAAAGTTGCAGAAAGAAGTCAAAAGGTATAGAGCATGAGCCATTCACTGATACTTTGACAATTCAATAATCAATATAGTGAAAATCATTAAAGAACACTCTAAAAATTGTGTACCCGACTTTGTGCAACATATAGCCTATGAATACCGGACGCGCCTAGAAGTTCTAAGCATATAGGAATAGGGACACTCAAGTATTCACAAACAAAATTATTACTGAAATTATTCGATCAAGGAACATGATACTCATTGTGACAGATGGAGTATAGTATATCGTCCCCTCAACAAAGAAATGGATAAAATCATCCTGTGATTGACCATACTGATAATATTACCATCATTTAATTACAAGCAGGACCTACAACAATCTTTTCCTGTGAAAATCAATAGGACCTACAATCTTTGAATTAACAGTGGCAAATTATCACCAAGGGCTCACTTCCCAATAGCATGATTGATCTGATCCCCACAATGGTTAAACATATATATAGTTCAGAGTTTATATATGTAATATGTCCATATCATGCTCTTTTTTTAATTGCTAATTGCTTACACCTTGTTGGTTTAACACACAGCCAGCCCTATTATTTATGTAAGAAGACAAACCAACGAGAGAGATCGAATTTGTTGTGGAGGACAAATCTTAAAAGGAGATGCTGCTTTGCATCATCATAAAAATTTGTTGTAGGTAAAAGATGGTATCAATTGGACAGTTGTTACTTAGTGATTGAAGGGGAAGCCGCGAAGCACTTGTTACCCTACGAGTAGACAAATGGATTCCCATTTCCACTAATAAAATTTCTGAAATATTCGTGTTGTTATTGGTTGGCCATTTAAGACGAGAATAACATTAAAAATACTAATTAAGATTTCCTCGCTGAAATCCTTTCCAAAAGTTACGAAATGAGGCCAAAGGAGAGGGGTTTATTAATTAAACTAGTACACATCCCGCGGGCGTAGAAATTTGGGTTTGGTTTTTATATATCAATATTATAATTTTTTGGTACTAATAAATATTATTTATAAAATATGATATGTATTCATTATCCAATTCAAACTGGTAATCTGTTTCTTATCTCTCAATATTTTTCAAATATCGTAGTGCTAGAATTTTCATGGTATGGGGTTTGGTATTTACTATTTATTTTATACTCTATTCTTTTTATCAGTAGGGGTGGGGTATTTATCAATGGGGAGAGGAATCTATGAAAAATGAAGTTTTAGAATGGGGAGTAATAATTTCACCAATATCTTGGCATAAAACTTCTAGACAAGGGGTTAGACTAAATGACCAGAAAGAAAGTTGAAGTTCTTACCAATAAAATTATATGATTGGTTCATCTTGGCCTAAGGAGATTTATAATCTTGAGATATATTTGAAGAAGTGAGAGGGACGCAACATATCTCAATTTGCCGCGACCAAAGAAAACATATCTCAATTCGTGAATATGTTAATTTTGTCCATTTTTTTTTCTATTGACCCAACATAGTCGTTGCATTACGTTCTTTCACTTTAATTTACAATCTACCAATCTCAAACTACCACATTCACTTTTGTAATTTTTTACCAATTATGTTTTTTTTCCTATTATGCTAGCCCAGAAAAAATATGCGCAACACCAAACACACTTTTATTTTATTTTTGTGAACCACACATATAAAACACTAGGATATTGACCCTTTATATAGTGTACCACAATACCATAAAACTTAGTCCCTTTTTTAAAAAAAACCTAGTCCCTTTATATTTAAGACTTCTACCCCGACTCAAACTTATATTAAATAAATAAATACCTAATTTAATATTGCTACATATTATGCCGAAATTTGCAACAAGCCTTGAATATCAACATCAAGGCCGATTACCAATGAGTTATATTTAAGGTTGTGTTCAGGGCTGAAAATCTCAGCTTCAAATTTGTCTATAATTAGAAAAAAAACCTGGACAATCACTTCGTTAACCATCAACCTCAAAATACATATTCCGTTCAAGTTTCCCAACCACTTCAGTGGAATCTCCTGAAGCGGTAGAATCCAATGCCCTTTTTTTATGCTAGAACCTAATGCTCTTATTTATACAACAAAATTCCCATCTTGGATATTAGTATTCCTACCTTAAAAAGAATCTATTTAGTAGTGAAACATGATCAACGGATGGCCAATTCCATGAGTGTATTGATCATAACAACGCGGGCGCACCCTAAATCCTATTCTCTGTTTCACTCCTAAAGAGTTTGTCTACATTTCCAAAAGCAGTCTCGAAGTTTTTTTTTCCTGTCGCAAAAGCACTTTTTTTTTAATCTTTTTTTGAGATCCAACGTAAATCATAGCATTAACTACTAATTTCAGAGGTTACAAGACGTTCAAGTCGCAAAAGCACTCTTGGTTTCTCCGCCTTTCTCGCTGAGCCTGCCCTAATCCTAGATTGGGGAAGCCTCCCCTCAACCTAAACTTTTATCAACAAAAAAAACATTATATTTAGCCCTAAATTCATAATCCTTTCAACTATTAGTATAGTACTAGTATTAGTTACTCTACTGATAACCCCATCACATCATCATTAATTAGTAACTAAGCAAAGGTTCGATTCCAACAACCAATGTGATAACTTAATTAAATCAGTAGTCTTCTCTCAACTGCCATTGGCTCTTTTGAGAATAAAAAAAAGGCTATGTTCAATTTTTTTAAAAGAAAGAAAAAACAATGAAGCAGACATCTCCTAAATCCCCAATTCATCATGAGACTTTTAATCTAAGATTCTCCAGGAAAGTATGGATCGTTGGTTTACAGGTATTGGTCACTTAAGGAAAAAAGAATTAGTAGTGTCCCAAAGTGGAATATGATTGAGTCCCCCATAAATTTCAAAAAAGAAGATGATTAAAACCATCCAACCGATTAACTGAAAGTAATTAAAGAGCACCATTTAAACAGTGGATACGATCATAATTAGTACTACTGGCTCTTCTTTCTGACCCAAAATAAATGAAGATTATTGTTGGTCCAAGGAGGGGGGACGATCCCTTTTTCAATGACATGACGTGCCACTATATGAGTGTTGCGGCAAATTAAAATAGCCTGGATAATTGAGCATCCCGCATATGTGAAAAGATTATTGGATGGGATTAGCTTGTAAAAAAGTTACTTATTCTCTCTAATTCCGTGGGTGGAGTGGATCAATATATGCTATGCGCCAAATTATTCCGCCATTCTCTTTATCAAAGTTTTTGATTCGATGCAAGAAAAAAAAAAAAAAAAGAAAGAAAGAAGAGACTAGCTTTTGCTGGGTTTTAAAGATGTGAATGATTGATACTTTAGTAGTACTAGCTAGCTTAGCTCAATGGAGAGGTGAAGATTTGTGCAAATTTGTGTGTAGCAAAGAAACATATGTACGCTGCCGGACAACGTGAAAGAAACTGAGATGTAACATCTTGCACTACTAGCCGCCCATTTACCACGTGTCGTCAATTCAACGGTCCCTACTCATAAATGACGGTGACCAAAAAAAAGCTCGACCATGCACGTTATGGGTATCAATCCAAAGAATCAGTAGATTGGTAAGCAGATGATGTCTGTGCATCAATTAATCTCTAGATTAAGCTTATGATAAACGGGAGACTTATCAATATCTGATTAGTCAATTAGTAGTATGTGTGTGTAAGTGTGGGTTAGATGAGTACTGAGTACTATAATAGTAAAGCGCCAATTAATTAGTTGATGATTTGAAGTTTCCAAATCCTGAAAGAAAGATCATGCAATTGGTGCATATTGTAAAAAACAAAGGGATATTTGGAGGATTGATTAATTAGCCTGGAGACTAGGATGCATTATCCATGATGATAATGATGATGATTTGAGGGCATAATAGGGTCCAGATAAGTACTACTAGTAATTACTACTGCTACTACTACTAACATGTTGTTGGATTTGGGGCGATATGAGAGGGATGGAGATTCTCAGTTGTTTGTTTATGAATCGGACAAGGACTGGGTGACAGATTGGTATGTGATATGCACAATCATCAAAGAGTGATTGAAGCCCACAAGAGGCAAAAAGAGACAGCAAGTGGGCCATTCCAGTTTTTTTGGGGGTGAGCCTGGCATATACATCTTACAATAATGCAGCCTATGAATAGCTCCCTTGATTTGACTATACAGTGTCCCTTAACAGACACCACACCAATCCATCCAAGGCAAATTAAAGATCGGGCAGATTTTGGAGCCACTCAAAACCTTGGTTTGATAATACAAAATGTGATCTTGATTTGTTTCTAAGCCACTAGCTACTAGTAGTACTAGTAGTAGCAAACGCTTTGAAGATGATAGAATTCCATGCCCCTCCCTCCCCCAAATAAATGAATGAATTAGCAAATTCAAGAAAAATACATAGACAAGAATATTTCTGAAAGAAATCCAGCAAGCAAGATTCAATTATTAACATCAAGTGGACCATCTGGAGGGAACTGGAAGGCCAATACCGATCTTCAGCCCTCGATTACCTTTCTGTGCTCTGCAATCTAAAGGATGGGATTGGGATGTAAAATGCCATAAAGGGACAGAAATCTCTGTGCAAATTAGGCTGATATATGGTTTGCCCTATGCTCAGTCAATATCTGTCTCTAGCTTGCAGAGTAAGGATTTGGTGTCTGCAGAAAAATCTAAAGGGTACCCAAGTGGGTAGGCCATTGTTGTTTTCCGCCAAAAGCTTAGTAGCTAACTGTCGTAGTGTATGTCTTGCATGCACGTATGCATGGAAGGGGACCTATCATCCTTGCAGGTCCCCTCCAACCAAAGCCCTTATTCTGCACTAAATAATCAGAAGACCATAAGCATTTCTACATATGTCTCATTGTTAAGGACATTTTGGTAACCAGTCTTATTGACTCCCCCATTGCCACATCATGGCTACAATTTGGTATACTCTTTTGGGTCCCCAAGATTAGTTGTGCCCAAGATTTTCATGTGAATTTCATACCCCTGTACTGCATTACAGCCAGCTCATTTTGTTGTCGTTGTTGCCCATGAAGATCAGTGCTCCAAACTCTAGCTAGCTTATAGCTTAGCTGATCCCCAGAGTTGGTAGGGCTTTGTTTGGATTTTTAAGCACATATTGTGGGCAGAAAAATAAAGCTACGTAAGCTAAGACCGGTAGAAGAACACATATGGAGAGATTCCAAGCTCAAAAGAGCCGGGTTTACCGGATCCTGTCCAGTCCACAACAAAATCAAGCACTTAAACAAAGAGGTGGGATCCAAAGCTTTCTTGTTCTTTTCTTAAATATATTAAAGGCCAAACACAATCTTAATTGTCTGCTTTGAAGATCAAAATAAAATTAAAATAAACTAAGGGGGTACTACACTCGCAAACAAAGAGAGATCATAGAAAAATTGAAAGAAGCTTCTTTAATTGAAGCAATACATCTAAAAATGTCCCCATCTATCTCTTTCATCCCTTCCCTAGCTAATTCTTTTCTGTTTTCTGCTTGCTGGTACCCAACTTTATGGAAAGAGAAAGAAAGATGTTTTGGGTGGAAAATGGAAAAAAAAAAAAAAGATATTAGGAGCAAAATAAGTGTCTAAAAGAGAAACAAAAAATTAAACTACTAATTCTCTAATTAACCCCAACACAATTATAATGATGAAGAAGCCTATTGGCTTCCCTAATACCACTAAAATAAGCACCATGAGTAGTAGAATAGTGGGTTCTATGTGTTGCCTCCCCTGCAAACAGAATTTGAAGTGGAGGAGAATCAGCAGACTCTAAATTGCCCAACTTTGGTAATGGTTCTGCTAATGTGTCAAGATCATCCCCACTTGATCCAACTGCAACATAACTGTAAGATCCCAAGAACAGAGGATCACTGCCCCATTTGCTCTTCAAGATCTTAGTGAACTTAAAACCACTCCCTTCCAGGCTCCCTACAGAATTTACACTTCCATTGGATAATGGAAGTGAATTAGAGTACTTCATTTGCTTGTAAGGTTGTGGGAAAAAGCTGGATAGCGTATCTGAAACTCCACTAATGACCTCTTCATCGCTGAGAGATTCAAGCTCAAGAGCTTCCTCCCCTGCAAACCAGGATAACAACACCCTGGAATTCTTATATATTGGACATATAGAAGCTGTCCTCCTCATCCACCAGGGTATCTTTTTATGCCTCAAATCAGAATCCGGCCGATGAAAAGCCATTTGCAAGAAGGGAAACTTTTTATCAATATCCGCGTCTCTTCCATCATGGCTTGAACTCAATTGCAAGAACAACTTGTTAACAACACCGTATCCTAGCCTGGATATGGCCTCTGTCTTGAATGGTGGAAGGGGAGGATTGAACATACCTGAGTCTTGTCCAATTCCGGCTTTAAGTACACCCAGTGAAACTGTGACTATAACATGATCAGCTGACATAACCGATCCATCGCAGAAATGTAGCTTTACTGGCCTGTGAGTATAACCATTTTCCATTGATTGGTGACCTTCAGGTTGCCATTCAATTCTTGATACCTTACGGCCTAGTTGGATTAGGCCATGAGGTAGAACAGAAGCCAGTGATTCAACTACCGTCAAGTAACCTTTAGCTATGGTGATTTCTTCACCAGGAAACATGCGGTACTCACTCTCTGCATCGAAATCTAGAGTGGAGAGGTCGCCAGCAGAAGTGTACGTCCTTTGAGTGTTCTCATGAATTGAAAATATAGCTTCTTCAAGCAACTTCCTGCTCCATTTGCCACACCCTTGTATCTCCTCTTCATCTCTCACAGAGTCCCAATAAGCCTCGAGGCCTTGTCTAACAAAAGAACCAACACTGAGTTTTCCACCAACACCACCATTGCTTGTACAAATCTTGGAAGCTTTTGCTGCCAGCTTGCAGAAATCAAGCTCTTCAGTGCTATCACTACTTGGCAACAATTTCCCCTGAGCATAATCCATCAGGTTCTTGAAAAGAGTAGATATGGAGTCAACAACCGATGGACTAAGCTCGAACCCACCTTCAGAAACTGTGCTTGGCTCGTCGGGTCCATCCATGCACTCCCATGGCTGCTCAGAGTCCAAAGAATGGATATCTTGAGCAATTTTGTAGACAGGGCTGCCTCCAATGCCATGTATCCATGTAGCCCCCATCTCTATCCGGTCACCGCAGAATTCTGAAGTGTTGATCCGGCCACCAATCCTTGTGCCGCCTTCCACCACACACAGCTCGAACGTGTCTTTGAAGGTAGAGCAAGTGTAAAGCCTGTTTGCAGCAGTGATGCCTGCCATTCCTGCTCCAACAATCACAATTCTTGGCTTCTTAGCCACCATTCTTGCGAGTGTTTTTCACCAACGCTGAAAGAAAAAAAAAAAGAAAAGGCAAAATACAAACAAATTAACTAGGCTGGACTGGTCTGGATCGCCCCAAACAAGGAAGCACTACTACTGAAGAAAGAAACTGTGAGGTGAGGTAGAAATTAATGGTACCAGGAGCTTATAAGGGGGTGAGTGGGGGGTGGTGGGTTTAGGCTTCTTGAAACACTCTCACTTTCACATTTATTTAATTTTCCCTTCACTACTAAAGACAGGACTCTACTTTTCTTGAGCACAACAAGAGTAAAAAAAAAAAATTAGCTGCGTATAATAATATTAGTAGCTCATACGCCAAGAAGCAATTCTGCCCTCGAATCATTTCGATAGAGTTCTCAGCCCCACACTGCCATTTATATCAGTATTAAATCACAGGCAAGGCAACTCCTTTCTCTACCTGAACAGGCTAAAACTCACCACATCACTTTTTATATGCCATTTTTACTGCTCATGATGGGGTTTACTACGGCATAGAAATTATGGTGAGGCCAAGAACAATAAAAGGTTGATAGTGCCTTTCACCAACCTCACATGTAAATTGGGGTAAGGACGGCCCACCAACTGAACAAGTCACTGGTCCTCATCAGTCGATGGCCAGTCATTGGATGGGTCAAAACCATTTCATCACACAACACAAATCAAAAGTTGACCAACATCTATAAAAACATCACAAACTATTCCTTCATCACCCAATTTACCGTTGGTTTTGGTTTAATTGTACCAAAACCTCTTCCTGTTGTGGCTCTATCGATTTTGGCTAAATTTACAGATAGGTCATGGTTTCCCTGGTCCGACCACGACTATACTACTACATTGTTTCCATTTTCTCCTTTTTTTATGAAAATGATACAGTTGCTCTAACTTTTTTTTTTTAAAAAAAAATTCATTTCACGATATCAACCCCAAATTTGGCAAACTGACCAATGTTATTTAGTCCTTAGCAAATTATTTTTCCTCCTCCTCCTCCCTCTATTCATCTCTTTCTTTGAATCTGTAACTCCTCCGCATATACTTCCAAATCATCATTATTCATTAGCTTTTCTAAAGAAAAAAAATGGTTGTTTGTTATTATTAAATCATCATAGCCGTTAATCATGAAATTGTTATTATTAAAATTAGTGTTATTGGCGGTACAGAGGGGGCCATCTGGTAAAACTTACTATGCTTAATTACTCACAAAACTGTTTTGTGACATAAATATCTATTATTAGCCAGAAAATTGTTTCTTTTTCCTCTAAAATGTTTTTTTTTTTTGGTCAGGGTTGTAAAATATGATGGCCAACCGGATGGGCTGACGTGTACATATGATGTGAGATAAAGGCAAAAATATATGAATAAGCGATAAGCGCTCCATGATGGCATCTACTACTATATATATGACCCATCATTATTATTACTTTGATAATCAAATTCTAGCATAAATTGTTATGATCCATCTCTTTACCAAAAGATTTATAGCCTATTAGTACTTTACAATATCCAAAGACTAGTCTGGGCATTCATCGATATCTTCATTAAAGGCCGCGCAGATATGTAAGTATGATAGCTGCATCTATAAAATATGTAAAAGGTGAAAGATATTTTGGAACTGATCTCTCTTTTTCAACCCTGTTCAATTTCACAGCCAAAGTATGAATTTTTTAAACTTACAAGAGCCACGACATAGACAAAATCAGATCCACTTGGTCTCATTCACTCAACAGATTGTGATCAAACAAAGAACTAAAGTCCAGACCACATTGTCTTGTTCTTTTTTCCCCCTTTGTTAAACAAGTTAATATCTCAAGATATGGAACAGCATAAAAGAAAGGGCACTTTTGCATGCTTGGAGTTTTGCTCAATCCTTGACGTGATTTTTCTTTGGGTGTGCGTGTGTGGGTGTGGGTGCATATACAGGAACATTGACTATTTTGGCTATAACATGAAAGTATGGTGAGATATATTATTATGTAATGATTTTGCAATCAGCAAACACTTCATTAATACACATTAATGACTGTATAAGGTACTACAGCTGCTGCATCATTATCAAAGCCTATTCAATCCAAGTCAAAGTCTAGAGTCCAAAACTATTACTAGTGCTAGTACTTCTTCCACATAATCTTGCTCGGTCCTCGCGACCAAATTTTCTTGAGCATTGAAGCATGGAACTGAGAGGTCTACGTAGGATCGCGTGTGTCCTTAATTAAGAAGAAATTATGCCAAGTAAACCAAAATTAGCTATTGAAATGTTGCAACAGAGAAAGACGACAACCAGGTAGGCTAAAGTTTTTAGATTTTACTTTTCCCTCTTGTTTCCTTGGTAATTTTCTCAAATGACAAACCACAAACAATAGTGCGTTGATACAAGAATGATGAGGTGAAGTCAAGTGGGAATGAAGGTGGTCACGTATTGGAATCATTTCCCAATTGTTGTTGGGGATCGAATTTACTTTTCTTCTAGTTTTTTTTTTTTTTAATGCTCCACAATTAATCATGTTTCCACTTTCGAGGTAGACGAATTCCTTGATGATGCATGCCATCAAATAAGCATCACTTGCTAAAAGAAGAAAACTTACACCTTCACTATTCATTAAGAATTAGCAAAGTAATAAATAATTCTTCTATAGACAGCGATCATCATCCTGAAGTTTTGACGCTACCACAACAGCTACACAGATAGTAAAAAACGAAAAAAAATAAACTACTGCCAATGCCATGTACAAGTACCCACCTCCGATTGACATTATTATTCAAATAAAATAAAATAAAATGCACAGATACCCACTTAATAAATCTTTAGAATTACTGGGGCCGTAGAAATTCCTTGTCAACATCCGCAGAAGCAACTTAAATTCATGATGTCCTTTTTAACTAGGATTAGTATTAATTGATTGCTTGATGAAGTAAAAAAAAATCAATGCATGAACTTTGATCATAAGTGAGAAATCGTCAGTTAATAAAGAGCTAATCTGCACCTTCATATATTACATTCAGGGGGGGCACTGGTGGGATCCTGAAGAAGGTGAGGAGTCGATTTTCAAGTCTGTGAACTTGGTATCTAATTAAGAATCCTGTCTCTATGTCAGTTGACCCAATAGCTGTTCAGGATTTTCATTGCTAAACTCTAGTCCCCACCTAAACGACGATGTAAAAATCAACCCAGGAGCAGGCAGGGATAGTAAATGACAAGGAAAGTTGTAATGTCCAAATTGTTAATCAGACCACCGGCCGCTAGGATATATGCTTCCGTACCATAAAATTGAAATTGCAACCTTCTAAAAATACTTTCTTGTTGAAATATTGACCTCAATTTGGCATTCCTTTCCTGGGATATGGAGCAACATCACAGATATTTGTAATGAAAAGATAAAAGAAAGTAAGGTTATAACCAAGAAACACAAACAACGTAATTAAATTAAACCGAGGGATATTTCTCTGGAGTGTATGAAATAGGCCCAGTAGAGAACCAGTTTGTCCGGAAAACCTAAACGATAACTGCAATCGTACGATGGTCTAAGATTTTATTTTTTTAAGCAACAAATAATTATGTAAGCTGGGTTTTTTTCCTATTTGATCTTTCACTTTTTCCACTGGTAAGTGGTAAATGTCCTCCTACACTGGAGTGATATCCACTCAAAGCATAGAGTTAAAAAAAAAAAAAAAATGGATGTTGGGTGTACTGCAAATAGGCCTTGTTGATTTCAAAAGATGGACCCGCTCTTAATCTTGTTTTATTTCCTTTGGGCCATTTTTATAGGCCCAACAATGGTATGGAGCGACTAATGTCAAGAAACGCAAAGGGAAATTCTCTCGCTGCACTCAGGAACTGCTTATTCCGGGAGAGGGGCTCTAGATAATGATCCATTTCTTTGCCTAGGGAAGAGGCCTTTAGCCAACCAAAAGCTCTCCATGGAAATCCAATCTGTCTTTCCTGAATTGGTCAACTTTTATTTGGAAAATTCTATTGGAAAGGTAATGAATGATGATCTTTGATTTAATGCTCATGTCGAATCGAAATGCATATATCGTACACGTTTGTGTGTTGAGGAAGGAAGGCAGGGAAGAAGAAGCACTCATCCTCCTCTGTACGGTTCTCGAGACTCCTGGATACACAGTGGATGCAATTACGTAAATAATTATTATACCACTTTAAATAAGACAAAATCGAAGTTGGAAAATTAATCAATAATGGTAAATACGGAGTAATTACAAAAGGCTGCAATGCAAGTAAAGTAAGAGTTTCCTATAGTCATTTCTGTGCACTGCTCCTGGCCAGGGGTAATAACAAGATTATGAAGTAATTGAAACAACCAAACCTAGCCCCCCACATTTACACATCACATGCACATAGCCAATTCCACCCCCCAAAAGAGACAAAAACCTTCTTCCCCTATTACACCACCATTTTAGGCTCGTTTTTTGTTTTTTCTAACCACAATGTGTGTTTTACTTCTACCAAATTCTGACACACACGGAAGAGTGTAAATGTTGTATGACCCCCAAAAAAAGGCTCGCATTGACCATCCCATGACCCAACCACCACTTCCAACCCCCCCCCATCCCTCAATATACGTACCACCACCACCAGCCCACCACCCTTCAAAACCTAGTCTTCCTCCTCCTCACTAAAACTAGTAATAATAACTATAAGCAGGAAAAAAAAAAAGAAAAAAACTAAAATACTAAAAAGGACCCATAACACACAAACCACGTTTCACTAATTTACTGGGTGGTGCTGCTGCTGGTGGTCAAACAAGTCTTCTTCCATTCTTCCACATCCAACCACGCCAAACAATCATCCCCCAACTCCCAATCATCACAGCCGTCCATTCCACCACCCTCAACCCCACGCGCCTCCGCCTCATGATCATCATTTCCCCCCATCCCCCAGCCCCAGCAGCCGCCACCAACATTCTTCCTCTTTCCGGCCACAAACCCATTAATATTATTACAACTACCAATCCCCAGTACCACCCCGGCGCCGCCCTTGTCCACACTCGCCATGACGGAGCAGTCGCAGTCGGAGAAAGACGAGCCGCAGCTCTCCTCGTTGCCGTTGATAGTGACGTAAGAACACGACGCCTTGCACACCACCTCATCGCACGAGTAAGGGTTCTCTATGAACCGAACCTTCTTCGCGTAACAATCCGCCGTTCCTGCTCCCGTACCGTCCCCCTCCTCCTCCAGACACTTCATTAGCTCCCTCACTGTTTCATCGTCCGCTGAGAGCCACGCCACTATGTCGTCATCCCCCTCCTCCCCCATGCCGCCGTCATCAGCCGACCTCGGCTTCTTATAACTTTCCGTCCCTTCATCGTTAACGGCGTCATGGTCATGGTCATGGTCATGGTCATGCCTCTTCCTTATTTGCTCCATGGTAAGTGTATAGGAGAGTGTAAAACTGAAAAGTCTGGTAGGCGTTTGATATGTGTTTCTTTCCCTTTTCTAGTAGAGGAGGATACTGGAGAGGAGAGGAGTGGCGTAGAAAAAGAGGAGAAAAAGAAAAAGAGGCAGACGACGCCGTACGGTTCTTGTTGCGGTGGTATAACTATAAATAGGTGTTAATGCTGGCGTGTATGTGAAGGATCTGGATTTTTGTTTCCCTTTTTCTAATTTTTTTTTTTGGTCGTACCTTTTTCTATTTTTTTCACCTTTGATTTTTGAAAGATTTTGCCGAGTATGGGGCCTACTCAGATTTTGTTCAGATAGTAATCTTTCTTTTTGGGGGCGAGGGCTGGGGCTGGGGAGTTGAGAGCCGTTGGATGGAAGATGGACGGTGATGAAGTGGGTGACTGAGTTGGCGCGGTGTGACACGTGGAAGGAGGAGGTAGAGGGGAGTGATGTGGCATTTGGCAGAAAAACGCGGGAATTCGTTTTTATGGGGGTGTGATTGATTGGCGGCAAAGAGGAAAGACAGCTCGGAGACTGGTGGAAACCAAAGCTGGAGAAAACGATACGCTTTGTCAAAAAAAATGGTAAAATGGCACCCCTTTCTTTTCTTCTTTTTTTTTTGGCATTTCTTTCGATGTGTACAGTTTTGCCCCTCTATATTCTTCAAGCCTTCTCTGGTAGATGAGCAACAACTTTGAATTCATTCTACTATCTTATTCTTAACAAAACGGGCGACTATGTGTGCATTTGTAAGGGAGGGAGACGGATGGTGTCTTAATTGTAAATCTTGCTGTACTGGGAAGGGGAACTGATTTGGGAACTTGTGCTTTTAGCACCTAGACTTGCGACTTGTCCATTGCTGTTAGGAGGAAAGAAACTTGGAATTTGCTTTTTTGAAAGGTAACATTAATGTGAGCTTTGGAAACAATACGTGGGAAGAAAGTCAGTGAGAGTTTGACAAAAAAACAAAGTAAATTAGAGGAATTAAAATAGACGGAATGGAATATAAGGTAATAATAGAGTATAAAATTCTCTTGCATTGTTTGTTGAAATGTGGGATTAGTAAACAAAAAAGAAAAAAGAAGCAATGAATGAGAAAAAAATTACAAGTTAGTTATTCATGTACTCAAAATTTTGTTGAAATTATAAAATATATTCGGAAGGCATGAAAGGCATTAATAGGAAAGAAAAATGAGTTGCTTTCTTCCCTTCAGTCTTTTCTTAAATTGGAGAGAATAAAAAGTGACAGCATGGGAGGAATTATTTCTTTCTCCTCATTTTCTATTCTCCACTCTCCCCTCCAAATAAAAAAGGAAATGTCCATTGTTTTTTTTTGCTTAATTTTTGGTTTGGGAAGAGGGAAAAAGAGAGAAAAAGAATGGGAAGAAAGGAAAAGGTAATCTACATATCATGTGTTGTGAATTACTAGACTAAAACTGTGAATTGTTGAGGAAGGGGAGGAAGAATGAGGAGAAGAAATTGGCAGAAGGCATAGCACGTTATGCACCTCAATTCATGCTCTGTGTTTACAGACTTTTATAAGAAAATAATACATATTAGGGGTAGGTGGTAAATAATGACATCCACAAATAATACTTTATTTTTATAATACTCCCCCTTGAATGTCATTGTGTATTGAGTAGAATACGTTTAGGGAGTACTGCCTCATTAAAAACCTTACCAAGAAAAACCCAGTGGGATAAAAACTTGGTGAAGGAAAAAAGAGTGCAGTGCGTATTCTACTCCCCCTCATCTTGACCTCTGTTGATTCCTTGATATCGTTGCATGCCAATCGTCCTTGTCAGCTTCTGGTGACGTGTGTGTTGTCTGATCACTTTGATACATCATTGCTTTTGTAGTCCATATGATATTGTAATATCATGTGTAAAGTTGTAGTTGATGTCCGTCTCTGCTTTATGTGGACTGAATAAGAGATCGTCTTCTGCAAAAATCAACTTTACTCTCTTTTGGGTTTACAGGATTACACATTTGTTATTTTCCGAAGATAAGAGCAAATACATATCTTGCCTATAGGCTTAAATCAAAAGCTTCAGGCTTTATGTTACAAGCAATACATATTGCACTAAGACAGGGTACTCCAGGACCAGTCTAATAGCACGGTATTTGGAAACCTCTTCTGGAGTTCCAATCACTAACCACATAGATATCAACATAAAATTTATTCATACTAAAAAAAAAATGTTTTAAACTCAATTTAATTTTTGTAATTTCCCGGGAAATAGTTGCTTCAGGCAACTTGGATCCTTCAGGGATCTTCATATATATATATATATATATATATATATATATATCATGACTTATGAATCCATAATAGGCTGTAATAGTATTCATTAGATGCATTTTTAATACTTTTCACAAACTGCCAGACAAAAGTAATTGCATCCACCACAGGGGAGTATATCTCCTCATAATTAATATCTGGTCGTTTGGGTAAAAATTTGTGCCATAAACCGTGCTTTATATCTCATATTCTTTCCCGCACAAATTCCCATTTTATGACCAGTTGAATTTTACACCTTCTGGTGTATGAACTACAGGTCCGAAAATTTCTCGCTTCGAGCGAGTCCAACACAGCCTTTAATTATATCTCTTTATTTTGGCCAATCATACAACGCCTACTTTCATTAGTAGGTTCATGGTCCTCATTTTTAATATTTAGCGCTATAAATTAAAATTGTATTCCGTCGACGGTTATTTCTCCTCGGTTCCATCTTATTCCTCACACTGTAATTGAGATCTCATCATGCTCATTTATTTCAGGTACCTGAGTTACTTCTGGAAATTTATCAATTGTGTCAGAGAATCAACCTCTTCTGGAGGACTTTTAATTCAAACCTCTACCGGAGGTCTTATTTTCTCACTGGGGCCATCTTATCACTTTTGCTCTTTTTTCTCTATCGAGAATTTCTTTTCTTTTTGGAACCAAGTATAATCTATAGATTCATTTGCATACTTACATTGTTCTTCATGAACATCAATCTTAAACAGGAGCATTTGCGGCTGGTATATGGTCACACTTAATTTAAATGTGTCTGGCAATTGCATATCAATTTTCCTGCAAATGAATCATCTTTTGAACTTCAGGTTCATACCAATTTATTCGAGGATCAAAAACTAGATATTGATAAATCATTTCAATAATCTCTTGATCCAGCTGTTTCTTTCCTCCCCCTTATGTTGGGTAAACTCTAACATCAAATTAACATATCCAACATACACAACATATATTCCCAATATTCTTTAAGGACCAACGAAACAATGCTGTGGTGGAGCATTTTTATACTATATAACCGATGGTCCGAAGATGAGAGATACTAAATATGTGACCATTAATCAATTAAATGGGGAGATCTTATCATGTTGGCTTGATGCACTCAAGTGTTGCTGCATATAAAATACCAATTATCAAACAGTGATATTTCATCAATGGTCCTGCAATCAATTGTCAATATGGCCCAGATCTGTTTGGGTTTATTTCCAATGATATACATTATCCATTGAAGAAATATACCAGCATAATCTAGACATATAGTCTAGTAACATAAGTCGGGATATGTACCCGCAACTGGCTTAATCATTAAAACAATTGCGCACAATGCCAACTTGCGTCACACAATAGACCATCTAGTCGATGCATCGTAAAAATTACCTAGATGGTTAACACCGCGGATTTATCAGTCCGCATTTATGTCCCTGAACTATTCTCAAACTTACTGGTGATACTAGGCCATTCTAATCTTAGGAAGGCCGTATAATAACTTTCGCAGCAAATAAACTCATAGAAATTCATTGATTGTAAAACTTCTGATTTTTCAATGAATGATCCAATAAATTTCGTGCATCATTATTAACCCGGGATGGCCCATCCGGTCATGCCAAACAATAAATCCATGAACCAACTTCAAGTTAGTGCCAGCTTCAGGCTGCGCAAGCTGTGTATCTAAACACTTAAAGTTGCTAGCTCCAGGCTAGTGCATTCCAGCTTCTGGCTAGATATGTTAAGCTTCAATTACTCAACTGCTAGCTTCAGGCTGCAATACATGTGTCAATATTAGGCTTATTCCTGCCACTCATGTCGAAAAGATCAGAATTATTGGACAATAATTAAAGTAGTGGCAAACTTTCCCAAAAGCAAAACCTCGAAGTTTGAAAAAATTTTTGGAGTTTACTGACAAATAATGCAAAGTTTTAATTACCGAAAAATCTTCTGGATTTTTTTCAGAGACAGAAAAGGGTCCACATTTGAGAAAACTGACACCTAGCTGTCTAAGCTCAGACTATAAGAAGGGGAGGCGGTAGAGACAGGAAGATGCAGAAAACTCAAAAAAATCAACAAGACAAGGAAAATGCCTTCCCCAGCTACTATTTTCTTTGTTGAGGGTGCCTCTCTAGGAAGAAAAAATAGGTTAGCATATAGCATGGTAAATGAGCAGCAAGAGGAACTACCGAATGATCTGGCGAGAATTCCTCGTTTAGTGTTTGTAGATGAGCTATACTCGTCTAGGTTCTTTGTGACTCCAATGGAAGAAACTTTCTTCCTGGAGGACCAAGGCAATCTCAGGACAAATTTTTATGGCTCAGCTAACTCTATAATGTTTTTCATATCTGCTAGGATGCAGGAATTTCAGCTAGAGCCTTCATGTCAAATTTTAAATCAAAGCAGTTATTATCAGGTTTCCATGATGGCTCGGAGCGTCCCAAGGGTGACTGGGTTACCACCTACATGGCCTAAGGTACGACTTTTATTGTGGAATTGCAGGGGTATAGCAAGAAGGTCTCAAGACTTTGTGCGTACCTTAAGGGACCTGAAGAATTAGTACAAGCCCAACATGGTACTGATTACTGAAACCCTGTGGCAACCAGCAGAGAATCATGAAGTAATACCACTCCGTTTTCCTCCAGCAAATCGGTTTGAGCTACCTGGAGAAAACAACATGGGTGGTATGTGGTTCTCCTGGAACGATAGTGTTAGGGTCAACATCAATAACGAAGCCCAGAGTTTTAGGGTCAATGTTGTACCCAATCGATAAATAATTATTTCAACTTATGTATGAGAACAATTTCTCTATGTGAATGTTCTCCTTGTAATGAATCCCATATGCAATAATAATATGCATGTTTTCTTTGAGCCTTTTCTATTTATTATCTCATTTACGCCCACAGGCACAAATAATTATACTGTTTTATTCGCTTCAAGGAATAGATCAGAGTCAATTCATCGGGATCCATAATAATTCATTTTATTACTAGGCGTGTCTGTACTCTTTAAGAGTATATGCTCTTCCAGAGCCTCAATATACGATCCTCTAGTTCATATTTAAAACATACGTTCTTCAGGAACATATTCGGATTTATGCTCTTCTGGAGCGTGTTGATCTTATTTCTCATTTCGAGATGTCATAATATGTTATACTGACATTCACACATATAATTCTCCCCCTATGGATGTCAATTTTGCATTGTCTTAGAGACTAATGTTTGAGGCATTATTCTAGAAACAATTATAAAGTACTGAATGTAAGTAACCGAGTCATGCAATTTGACAATCAAATATAACTAAACCCGCAGCGGAAATCCCGGTACTCATGGAGGATCCATATGAAATAGAGTAAACCGAGTTATAGAAAAACATACCCAGTTCGGTTGAGGTCTTTCACTCAACTGATGATCCGAATCAGCAAGAGCCGGACAGCAATCCCGCCCCTCTACGGTATCCACACGAACTGTGATAACGAGTTGGAATCGTCACACGATTACCAACCCGAGCACCCCCGAACTGATGTGCTAGCAGCAGGTTTCGGAAGCTAGAGTTTGTGGTATTTTCTTCTTTCTCAAAGAAGGTGTGTATGGTCTGAAACTCTCAAGACACTCTCAAGGCTCAATACTCTAAAAATTTTCAGACTCAAAGTGTAGAGTAATCTGATTACTCACTCCAATTAGTGCATACATTATTAGAGACAAGAATGGCCAACATAATGGTCCTTCCAACATGATTAAGATTCCTCCACTATTTAGTCTAATCATGTCTCCACTATGCACTAATGGGATTACACATCACATGCCATCAGGTTTGGCTCAATAATTCTGACAATTATTGAATCAAACCAGCCCAAAGCGACCCTGGTCCAACCACAGTTCAACCACACCTGGTCGAACCATGGTCCAACCACGGTTCAACCACCTGCTCGAATCAACGGCTCTAAGTGTGTGACCATGTAGGCACTTGTAACGTCCGACAATAATTGTAAACTCATTTACAATTATAAGCAAAGAGCGGCGTCTAGCAACACATCATTGCTACCCGAACGACAAGATCAGTACTGATTCATATGCCTCGCAAACATGTCATCGTCCTTTCGTCCCATTATCAAGATTAAACACGAGACATGGAATATGTCAATCTCGCATATTTTCAATCTCGGTTTCTTGATCCTCGAGTTAACCGCGTAAAACAGATACCTATGATATCACTATATCATAATCCGAGCATGGCCATGCATTTCCGGTTCAACTCTATCAAGAAACCATCCGATAATATACCCGTTATATGGGTTGGACAAATCCCCTCTGGATCATACAAAACCCACTACACATTTATCATATACCCAATGATTACACTAAGTCTACTCATTTACGAAATAGCCAAGAGTAATATCAAAGTATACGACTCATATGTTGGGAACCTTGATGATCAGAGGTCTAAGGACAATACATATAAGAACCGCTAATGACAATCATATAACGTTCCATGTAGCGTTCTTATGTGGGTCGGTCCAGTCCACAAGTTCTCTAACTTGTACCCGTATATAGAATTCATATCTCATATAATTCTCAACATACGCTAGTCTTAATTTATTATTACAACCCATCCATAATAATAATCGACTAGGGACATTTAAGAATATGAAATATTCTAGGGTTATAAATATGTGCAAGCGTTTATCTCATAAACGATATTTATTGGAATAACCTTAATGTGTATACATGACTACAAACAATCATCCATTGATTGGCTTTTGGGCATACTACACTAACAATCTCCCACTTGCGCTAAAGCCAATCATACATGTATCTAATACCAATAAATGCAGCACGACCATCATGCTTCCGCTGTGTGAGAGACTTAGTCAACAGGTCTGTTACATTGTTCTCAGAAGGAACTTTGCACAGCCACAGTTGTAGAGTCGGTAACTATTCCCTGCTTAGAACTCTTCCAGCATACAGTACCACCTCCAAGACAAAACACATAACCTGACTGCAATATAAAGTCATCCCTGTCGGTTTGGAAGCTAGCATCTGTGTAACCCTTTACAACAAGCTCATCAACGCTTCCGTAAACCAGGAATGCATCCTTCGTCCTTCTCAAGTACTTAAGGATGTTCTTAACCGCTATCCAGTGACTCTCACCGGGATCAGATTGGTATCTGCTTGTGACACTCAAAGCATAAGCGACATCCGATTGAGTACATGGCATGGCATACATGATAGATCCTATTGCCGAAGCATAAGGGATCGTACTCATCCGCTCTCTCTCCTTCGATGTACTAGGACATTGATTCTTAGAGAGAGATACGCCATGTGACATTGGCAAGAATCCTTTCTTGGAATCTTGCATGCTAAACCTCTTTAGCACCTTGTCAATATACGTACTCTGACTTAGCCCGAGAAGCCTTTTGGATCTATCTCTATAGATCTTTATACCTAACACATAGGCAGCTTCTCCTAAGTCCTTCATCGAGAAATTCTTCCCTAACCAAGTCTTTACAGACTATAGCGTCGGAATATCATTCCCAATGAGTAGAATATCGTCAACATACAACAACAAGAAAACAACAGTGCTCCCATTAACCTTCTTGTAAACACATGGTTCATCTTCATTCTTAATGAAACCAAACTCTTTGATTACTTCATTAAAACGAAGATTCCAACTCCTAGAAGCTTGCTACAACCTATAAATGGATCTTTGCAACTTGCATACCATATTAGCATTCTCTGGATCGACAAAACCTTCAGGTTGTGTCATGTACACATCCTCTAAAAGATTTCCATTTAGGAAAGCGTTTTTTACATCCATCTGCCATATCTCATAATCATGGTATGCAGCTATTGCCAACAGATTCCGGATGGATTTAACCATGGCAACTGGTGAGAAAGTTTCATCATAGTCTATACCATGAACTTGTTTGAAACCTTTCGCAACCAATCGCCCTTTATAGGTAATCACATTACCATCCATGTCGGTCTTTTTCTTAAAGACCCATTTGCACCCTATGGGTTTTACCCCTTCGGGTGGATCAACCAAGGTCCACACCTTGTTTTCATACATGGATTCCATTTTCGAATTCATAGCTTCTAGCCACTTCTTAGAGTCCGGACCCGTAATGGCCTGCTGATAGGAAGTGGGCTCATCCTCATCTATGAGCATCACATCTCCAGTATGAGTCATAAGAAATCCATATCTCTCAGGCTCATACAGAATCCTATCCGACCTACGCGGTCCATGTGTTATAGGTACAGGATTCTCATCCACAACATCTTGTGGTTCCTGTCCTTGTTCCATCTCAACCTCTAGATCTCGAACTTCCTCGAGTTCTATTTTTCTCCCACTGATTTCTCTAGAAATAAATTGTTTTCTAGAAAAATAGCAGTCCGAGCAACAAACACTTTGTGCTCGGTGGGATTGTAGAAATAATACCCTTTAGTTTCCTTAGGGTATCCTACAAAGAGGCACTTGTCGGATTTAGGGCCGAGTTTATCTGATGCTTCACGTCTCACGCAAGCCTCACAGCCCCAAATTCTCATAAAAGACAAATTGTGACGCCTCCCAGTCCATATCTCATATGGTGTCTTCTCATTCTAACCTTCTTCGTATTAATGTTATAGATTGCGGTTTCTAGGTTAAGAACATATAAACCATTGCTTAAATACGCACCACCATAATAAACATCATTGAAATAAATAGAACAACAATTGTCCTTTATTACAAATGAAAAAAACTTTCTTGTCAAGACAAGACACAGAAATCAAATCCTTGCTTATGGTCGGTACATAATAACAATTGTCCAGTTCTAAAACCAAACCACTCGGTAAGGTAAGATAGTAAGTTCCTACGGCTAATGCAGCAACTCTTGCTCCATTTCCCATGCGCACGTCTATCTCACCCTTTGCCAATCTCCTACTCTTTCTCAGTTCCTGCACATTTACATAAATGTGAGAACCACATCCGGTATCTAATACCCATGATGCAAAGATAGAGATATTAGCTTCTATAACGAAGATACCTGAAGTGGAAGTCTTACTTCCCTTGTGCTTCTTCACCTCTTCAAGGTAAACAGGGCAGTTGCGCTTCCAATGGCCCTGTTTATTGCAATGGAAACAATGTCCTTCCTTTGCAATACCACCCTTGGGTTTCAGCACATGATCACAAGAAGATGCACATGCACCAAACTTTTTGGCACATTTCTTCTTCTTGTTAAACTTTGCTTTACCCTTTCCTTTGCCTTTTCCAATCATCATAATGTTGGATTTGTTTGCCCTCATTTGTTGCTCAACTGTTCCCAACAAGTTAAGCAACTCAGACAATGATTTGTCAAGATGATTCATATTGAAGTTCATGACAAATTGGCTGTAACTATCCGGCAACGATTGCAGGACCAGATCAACAGCCAACTCCTTCTGCAAAGGAAAATCAAGACCCTCAAGGCTCTCAATGTATCCAATCATTTTGAGCACATGAGGTCTCACGGGTGATGACTCAGCCATCTTGCATTGGAACAATGCCATAGAGGTCTCATACCTCTCATGCCTAGCTTGCTCTTCAGAAAGCATTTTCAAATGTTCGATCATATCGAATGCACCCAAGTTCTCATGTTGCTTCTAAAGCTCAGAGTCCATGTTAACAAGCATAAGGCATGCTGCATCTAATGCGTCATCAAGGTGCTTCTTGTAAGCATCCCTTTCTGCCCTTGGAGCACTAGGCGCCGGTTCATCTGGAACAGGCCCTTCGAGGACATACAACTTCTTTTTTTGTTTGAGGACTATTCTCAAGTTGCGATACCATTTTAGGAAGTTATTCCCATTCAACTTTTCCTTCTCAAGGACAGATCGCAGTGACATTGTGCTAGTGTTTTGTGCCATGGAAATTCTACAACAATGATCAACTCACACAAATAAGAGTCATGCATACAAAATCATTTAACAAGGAATTCTATTAAATGATGCTCCTACTATATAAATCAAGATTAGTTAAGTCCAAACCCACAATAAGCAGTTCAGATATTACAGTTATCCAGTCGCACCTTGCTAGGATAAACATTGGCACCTTGCTTTGGCAAAAACTACCAAGTGTTGATCTAAGCAATGATGAGTGCATATCATGGAAGGCAACTAAGAACTTAATATTTACATCAACATATGTTCATACATCACATGCATATAATCACCAATTCATACATTGATGTTTTGTAAATTTGGAAACCAAAAATACATGTGAAAATCGATGTCTAACTTGAACATCGATGTTTTGAGAATCTGATTCTCCCAACTACTTGGCAGCACTCAGTATTTCGGCCATATCCAAAGCTGTAAAGCTCGGTTTGGTGCAATCTTGGTATCCCTGGAAAGCTAAGAAGTAGTTCTATGCTGTTTAGGCCAGACACCAATTCGGCCTCCTTCTGCCCCAAATTCGCTGTTGAAGTCACTGGATTCCAGAACATCGATGTTTAACCCTTAAACATCGATGTTGGAAGTTTGCGAATCCACAGAACATCGATGTTGAGAATCAAACATCGATGTTAAAGGTTGCCGAACCCTCAGAAGATCGATGTTGACAATCAATCATCGATGTTTGAGGTTGCCGAGTGCATAGAACATCGATGTTAACACTTAAACATCGATGTTTGAACTTCTGGAACTCAATAACATCGATGTTATGAGAGTTCTGGAACTTCAAACCAATTTGGCCTAGCTCAAATAACATCGATGTTGTAACTCTTAACATCGATGTTGTTGAGTGTTTTGCATGAGAACATCGATGTTGGTCACACAACATCGATGTTGTGAAGATTCGGCCGAGGCTAAACTTCATCAGAACATCGATGTTTTTCACACAACATCGATGTTATGAAGGTTCTGCCAAGGCTAAACTTCATGCCAACATCGATGTTGGTCTCACCAACATCGATTTTATGGCCTAGCTGTACTAGAACGACAATCGTTCTATACATAAACCGACACTCGATTTTTCCTAGTCGAACTCTTCGACTTACTGCCATGAACATCTTGATTGATATCTCATACCAATCAAGTGCTTGTTATCAAAACATTTTTAACAAAAACACAACATCAACATGTACAAAAATCATTTAGCATATCATATATACAAAATGAATTCCAGCATATCACATATACTAGCATGTTCATAATATATCACATATAACATATGAACACATAATTCGGTTTAGCGTTTCACAAGAGGCTCCGGTACCACTGTAAGTAACCGGGTCATGCAATTTGACAATCAAATATAACTAAATGCGCAGCGGAAATCCCAGTACTCATGGAGGATCCATATGAAACAGAGTAAACCGAGTTATAGAAAAACATACCCGGTTCGGTTGAGGTCTTTCACTCAACTGATGATCCGAATCAGCAAGAGCCGGACAGCAATCCCGCCCCTCTACGGTATCCACACGAACCGTGATAACGAGTTGGAATCGTCACACGATTACCAACCCGAGCACCCCCGAACTGATGTGCTAGCAGCAGGTTTCGGAAGCTAGAGTTTGTGGTATTTTATTCTTTCTCAAAGAAGGTGTGTATGGTCTGAAACTCTCAAGACACTCTCAAGGCTCAGTACTCTAAAAATTTTCAGACTCAAGGTGTAGAGTAATCTGATTACTCACCCCAATTAGTGCATACATTATTAGAGACAAGAATGGCCAACATAATGGTCCATCCAACATGATTAAGATTCCTCCACTATCTAGTCTAATCATGTCTCCACTATGCACTAATGGGATTACACATCACATGCCATCAGGTTTGGCTCAATAATTCTTACAATTATTGAATCAAACCAGCCCAAAATGACCCTGGTCCAACCACAGTCCAACCATGGTCCAACCACACCTGGTCGAACTATGGTCCAACCACGGTTCAACCACCTGCTCGAATCAACGGCTCTAAGTGTGTGACCATGTAGGCACTTGTAACGTCCGACAATAATTGTAAACTCATTTACAATTATAAGCAAAGAGCGGCGTCTAGCAACACATCATTGCTACCCGAACGACAAGATCAGTACTGATTCATATGCCTCGCAAACATGTCATCGTCCTTTCGTCCCATTATCAAGATTAAACACGAGACATGGAATATGTCAATCTCGCATATGTTCAATCTCGGTTTCTTGATCCTCGAGTTAACCGCGTAAAACAGATACCTATGATATCACCATATCATAATCCGAGCATGGCCATGCATTTCTGGTTCAACTCTATCAAGAAACCATCCGATAATATACCCGTTATATGGGTTGGACAATTCCCCTCTGGATCATACAAAACCCACTACACATTTATCATATACCCAATGATTACACTAAGTCTACTCATTTACGAAATAGCCAAGAGTAATATCAAAGTATACGACTCATATGTTGGGAACCTTGATGATCACAGGTCTAAGGATAATACATATAAGAACCGCTAATGACAATCATATAACGTTCCATGTAGCGTTCTTATGTGGGTCGGTCCAGTCCACAAGTTCTCTAACTTGTACCCGTATGTAGAATTCTTATCTCATATAATTCTCAACATACGCTAGTCTTAATTTATTATTACAACCCATCCATAATAATAATCGACTAGGGACATTTAAGAATATGAAATATTCTAGGGTTATAAATATGTGCAAGCGTTTATCTCATAAATGATATTTATTGGAATAACCTTAATGTGTATACATGACTACAAACAATCATCCATTGATTGGCTTTTGGGCATACTACACTAACACTGAAAAGTAAATAAAATAAATTGCATTGCGTATTAATTTAAACTGAACATAAAATAAATTGAATATAAAATAAATTGCTCCTTCAGGGTAAGCAAGTATATTATCCACCTTTTGGTGGTTATATAGCTTTTATTTTCGATTTTCCTTTAAAGGATCTTCAGGATCTTTGGAACGGTAAGACTTCCAGTCTTCGTTGTATTTTCTTTTATTGAGTCTACTGGACTCTTATATTTAGTCGTCCAGACTATTATCATGTAAATTCCTATCCGCATTTAATACCCATAATAAATTTCTGCTGGAAATTATAAGGGTCTTAAATAACATAGTGTAAATAAAATTAAAGACTGAAATGAAAGAAATAAACATGGGCCTTTCGTTAATTAGCCCAATGAAGAATTAAATAACCGAAAAATTAAAAGTAATGGGTCTTACATAGATTGGCCCAATTAAAATAAATGACTAAAAATTAAATGCAATGGGCCTTTTGGCAGTAAGTCTTCAGGTCTTTGCTGCATTTTGCTTTTATTGAGTCTGCTGGACTCTTTCAATTAGTCTTCGAGACTATTATGCATTTCAACATTTAATGCCCATATTCAAATTTTTTCCGGAAATTTTGACGGCCGCCCATTCAAGTAACATAAATAAAAACTAAATTTAAATAAATAATTATGGGCTTTTTATTAATTACCCCAATTTTTAAAAAAAAAATGACAGAAAATTAAAATTGATGGGCCTTGTACGAGCCCAAAACAAAACATAAAATTAGAAACGAGAAATATAAATGCAGTGGGCCTTTTTATAGCCCAATCAGAAATTAATAAAAAATTATAAAATATGCTTACTCGATAAATCTTTCAGCAATAATATATAATATATCGTATTAATACATGGGCCTTTTAAAAATTAGCCCAATAAAAATTAAATAACTGCAAATTAAAGGCGATGGGCCTTATATGAGCCCATTTAAAATGTAAAGGAAAGCAGTAAAATAAATACAATAGCCTTCCGGGCTTGCCGGAAAAATTCCGAGGCGCTGAATTTCAGCCAAACACAAAATAAGTATAATAGCCTTCCGGGCTTGCCGGGAAAATTCCGAGATGCTAAATGTCGGCCATGCACTTCTGGGCTCGCCGGGAAAATCCCGAGATGCGAAATTTCGGCAATATAAATTCTTCTTTTTTTTCTTTTTCCTTTTCTTTTCTCTTTTTTCTCTTCCCTATTTTATTTTTTTGCTCCTTTTTTTTTTGCAGGGATGAACAGTGCCTGGGCTAGGCGTGAACAGTGCAGCCCAACAGCACAGTGCCAGACCCGACTGCACAGCCCATGCCCAGCGCCCAAACCCAAGATGACCGGCCCATGCACCCAGGTCCAAGCCCAGGTGTATAACCCAGGCCCATGTGCTGAAATGGAGCTCCACCCGACCCGCGACCCATCTGTCCGGGTTGTTAACCATCGCGGATCTTCTCTCCCAGCAGCGGCAGTGGCAAGGCGGGAAAGGTGACGCAGGCGGCGGTGACGAGCGGGGAGAGTCGAGGACACGGGAGCCAAGTCAGGTGCGGCGGTGCGAGAGGGAAAAAGGCGCAGGTTGCTCGCGCGGTGGTGGCGAATCCGACGGGTTTCCCGTCGGGTCTTTGTCTTGTGACGGCACGTTGAAGGGCGGCTGAGGACGGGGGCGACGTCGTTCGGTCGGCGACGGCACGGGCAAGGCTTCGGTGGCGGCGGTGGCACGAAAGGCGGCGTGGGACGCCTCTCAATGAACAGTAACAGAGGGTGGTTTTCCAGTTTTCTTCCGCTTTTTTTTTTGTTCTTTTCCTGTATTTCTCAGCTCGTTTTTCTTGTTCTGGGTTTTGGTTTCTCAGTGGATAAAGCTCGTGCTGATAACGTGTTGTGAATTAATAGACTAAAACTGTGAATTGTTGAGGAAGGAGAGGAAGAATGAGGAGAAGAATTTGGCAGAAGGCATAGCACGTTATGCACCTCAATTCATGCTCTGTGTTTACAGACTTTTATAGGAAAATAATACATATTAGGGGTATGTGGTAAATAATGATATCCACAAATAATACTTTATTTTTATAACAACATGGACGTTTCTTCTATATGTTTAGGATAACACACCCTCGATTTTCTCTACTTTATTACAAAAATGTGCGACGTTTGAAAATCAACGTACATTAAAGATAAATTAATTTACTTTAAATTTTAAAATAATTTTATTCTTATAATAATGCCCTTCAATAAGTGTTACAATTTGTTTTTTACAGTAATTGATTTTTCATCTCTTCCAATTTTTTTTTGTAAATATCCTATTGCTTGGAACAAATGAAAATTTCAAATCATAAACAGTCAAACAAGTATAAATAAGTGTATTTTTGTTCACCCAAAATCGAGTCACTGGTTGTTCCCAGAAGAATAAATAACTTAAGGGTTTTAGTTTAGTATTTAGGGATTTAAGTATAATTATATTTTTTATTTAAATTGGATAGTAGGTAAAGAAATTATAATGTGTCAAAAAAAAAACTATATTTGGAAAATAAAATTCTAAATTTTAAAAAATTAGGATGTGTGAAAATTTAGTTTCATAAAAACAATTAATTTAAGCATAATTAATACAATTTGGGCATTTTAAATAAAAAGTAAAAAAAATGTGGGGTCGGGTTAATCAGTCGGAAGAAACAGGGTCGGGTGGAGCTGATTTGGTTCTGGGTTAATCCTGACATGTGGGATCTACAAAGCTGACGTGGCACCAGAAAACTCGCCACGTCAGCAATTTTAGCCGAAATTTAGCCGGAGAGACCAAAATAGACCAAAAGAGGTGAACACAGGGATGACAAAAGGCCAAAATTTTACACAGGGATGAATTTCAACTTTAAGACCTAACACAGGGACGACTTTAATCCTTAGCAAACCATTCCCCAATCAAATTAAAGTGAAATTAGTTGAATTGGTTTACGTAGGTGCACGTCTATGGTATGGTATTGATATTTGTTGTGTTTTGGTTGATCTGGACAGTTTTTCTTCCTACTAGTGTTGACCACAATGTGGTGGAGGTGTTCAATAAGTATCATTACCAAAATTGCGACGACAGCAATGGCAGAGTTTGGGCCCAGTATGAGGGGATTGAGGTCACCCTGAAGACCGTCAGTGTCCATTATTTTATATCCACAATAAATCAGGATTGCCGGAGGGGAATGGCAATTGCTGTTGAAGCATTACATGTGACGGAATCCCACATTGGAAAGGAAGGGGAAGGTCTTGGGCCATATATACAGGGGTGCTGCACACCCCACCAGGTTGACTTTTTGGGGAGAGGGTAATGACCCCGTGACAAGTGGTAGCGGAGCCGACCCGACCCAACTCCGATGTCACGCCAAGCGCTCCGTGGGGACGGAGTAGGCAGGGTGCCCGGTCGACGACCCATTCGGTGGGGGAGAATGTGACGGAATCCCACATCGGAAAGGAAGGGGAAGGTCTTGGGCCATATATACAGGGGTGCTGCACACTCCACCAGGTTGACCTTTTGGGGAGAGGGTAATGACCCCGTGACATTACAATTGTAATCAAAGGGTTCGTGGATGGTGCCCTGGTGATGATTGATGGATTGTCCTATCGATCATCCTATTAATCTTCATTTTCTAGCTACTTTTTCTGCATCATCAATATGTTTTACCATTAATAATAATTATATATCCATCCACATTGTTATATCTTTGTGGTTCTGATTTCTGGTTGCTGTGTCAGTGTGTAAAATTCATAGCAAATATCAGTGATTCCCACAACCCATAAAAAAGAAAAACATCTGAACTCATTGATCGAAATCAGCCGGAGTAGAGGAACGACAAGAACTCATTGATCGATATTTTGCAACTGCCCAGAATATCGCACTGGCTGTACAACCTTAATCCTAGGAGATTGAACAAATCCTCCAACTTATGAATCGGAATCTGCTGATTCATATACTGGACTTGATACTTTGGTGAGCTGGGTAGGATTGACTAGTTGAGGGGGTTTAGATGACGGTCCTGAAATTTGGTTGGATTTGTATATCTGGTGGTTCACGGTGGGAAGTGGGTGCGGTGTTTGGTGGTTGGAAGTTGTTTTCAGGTTATCTGTGGGAGGGAAGTGGAAGCATTTGGTTGGAGGAAGGCCAGGGGACATGTGTGAGGTTATCTTTCAAGCTTTTGCAAATTCATATACTACTGGCCAGAAAGATAAGGAGACAATTAAAATTGCTATCAAAGCACCACTAGTTCGAAGGTAAGTTATACACGTCAGGGTACTGCAGAAGTTCTAGTTCTGTATTGAGTGTGATATCCATTATCCAATGAAGTTCTAATGATTTCGGATGTTGGAAACAGAGAAACCATCTAGATGTGGGTACAAATACAATTGTAAGTGCAGCCCAGCTACACCAGCAGCAACCGCGGCAGTAAGAGAATCGCTCAAGCTAGCATTAGCTAGAAGTTACTGAAATCCTAGTCGAGTCTTACAAAGGTGTGCTAAACCTATGGCTAGCTAATGGTTCAGCTTACAAAGTAATCACACTTTTGAAAAAAATTAAAAAAAATAGCTTTCCTCTGTAAGCAAATTTTATCCTTTGTTTAATTTAGAAGATACTATTTTTACTAGATTTAGTTTTAAATATAATCTATTAGTTTTTAACTTTTGGGTTAATTTGGAAGAATTAGATTTGCATGAAAAATTTTTTGATTTCATTTATAACCAATTTTCCAAACTTATGTTTCAAAACCTTAATTTATGGGACTAATATTATTTTTATTTTTTTTACTCCTTCATAATAAATTAAACTGACATTATTTTTTTCTTTTTTTTTTCAAAATTTATAGTTTACAAGATAACTACCATTCAACTACTAGAGATTTTTAAAACATACCAAAAAAAATGTAATCTGAAAGATGAATAGATACTAAATTATTTTCTATATATTTCTATGCATTGGTCATGAATAAAATTTTTTAATTTTCAGGGGTAAAACGTCACTCAGTTTTGATGGTAATCAATTCAAATACCAAACAGTTTTGATGGTAATCAGGATTAATGCCGGAGGGGAATGGCAATTTACTGTTCAAGTAATGCCATGGTAATCAATTCAAAGGTTCATGGATGGACAGAGGTTGATGATTGATGGATCACGGATATGGTATGGTTCTGTCATCCTATTAATCTTCATTTTCTGCATCAACATCAGTTTTATCCGATATGTTTTACCATTGATATAATATGTCCACATTGTTTTGTTATGAAAAATAATATTTCCACATTGTTATATGTTTATGCATGGTTCCTGATTTCCGGTTCCAATTGTGTCGTGCGTAAAATTCATAGCTAAGCAAATATAAGCGATTCTCATCTCCCTTACTAAAACAACAACCTATGTTCTCAGCTAATATGAACGCTCAGATTTCAATTTTTGGTGTTGGTTTGGTCGAAATGTTAAGTTTTAGTACCACCAATTTATGAGTCCATGGGATGGGGATCATGTTTTTTGCATACCAGGTGAGGTCCATACAAAGCGTAATTGGTTTTTCATTTCTTCCAAAAAAAGTTCTTGTATATATGATTGACTCCTTAATTTACTAATGCGAAATTCAATGCATAATTATAAGAAATCAATTCAAAAATATTATTTCCTCATCAAGCGAAAAATGAATTATTGGTAAACGGGTCTGTATATGGTGCGCAATTTCTGATCCCCAGTGATCTTCTTTTCCGTAACACGAGGCGATATTGGGGATCCTCACATGAATTTGGTGAATATTCTCCTATCTATACATATATATATATATAATTCCAGATGTATAGCAAAAATGCAGAAAAACTAAGATGACAAACTCTATGTTCAAGTTGGGAATTGCCGCCCTCCTTCTAGTCCAATGCTGCGCACAAGCATGGCAGCATTATGTGGGTGATGAGAACGGTTGGGTTCCAGATTTTGATTATACCCCTTGGGTTAAGAAGCAATTCCTTCTTGTTGGCGACACATTAGGTGCGTTTTTCTGGTCTCCTTTGGCTAGAACTTTTATACTTTTCTTGGCATTTTTTTCTGGCAAAATCTTATATGGTTTACTTTTGAAATTAAAGATGGGTTACATTTTCAAGTAGCAAGCCATTCCCTAATCAAATTAAAGTTAAATTAGTTGTATTGGTTTACATGGGTGCACGTCTATGGTATGGTATTGATATTTGTTGTGTTTTGGTTGATCTGGACAGTTTTTGTTCCTACTAGTGTTGACCACAATGTGGTGGAGGTGTTCGATAAGTATCATTACCAAAATTGCGACGGCAGCAATGGCAGAGTTTGGGGCCACAATGAGGGGGTCGAGGTCACCCTTAAGACCGCCGGTGTCCATTATTTTATATCCACAATAAATCAGGATTGCCGGAGGGGAATGGCAATTGCTGTTCAAGTAAACCCACAGTAATCATTCAAAGGGTTCATGGATGGATCATGGATAGATGGTGCCCTGTTGATGATTGATGGATGGTTCTGTCATCCTATTAATCTTCATTATTTTGTGCATCACCAATTTTATCCGATATGTTTTACCATTAATGATAATATATCCACGTTGTTATTTCTTTGTGGTTCCTATTGCTGTGTCGTGTGTAAAATTGATAGCAAATATCAGTGATTCTTATAAGCCTTAAAGGGGGAAATAACCCATGTTCTCAGCTAATGCACACATACAGATTTATAATTATTTTAGCATAAAAAAACAGATTTTATAATTATTTGTGTGCTTTGTCGAAATATGGTAAGTTCCAGTACAGCTAAAATTTTGTGATGGAACAAATCATGGGACAAAATCCCATTTATGATTCCATCTTTGCCTTGCCTCACTTTGTAACGCAGCTTGAAATGGAAACAACTTATTAATAAATGCCAAAAATATAAAAGATCCCCAATCATGTTCTTTACATAACAGTACACAATAGGGCTTTTTCATCAATTTGGTATATAGGCTATAGATATTCCAATGGTTCAGCTTACAAAGTAATCACACTTTTATATACATACATATATATATATATACATACATACATATATATATATATATATATATATATATATATATATATATATATATATATATATATATAATTTGAACACCAGAAGCCCGAGTTTATTCCCATTATGAAAATGTGTTTTAAGCACTTTGATCAGGGGCATGTTGACATGGGGTAATATTAATCTAAGTTAAAACACGTACTGAACAAAATTGCAAGAGAAGAAGAGAGATACAGGGCACACCACAGTATTATTTCCTCCTTATCCTTTGCAGGCAAAGCTTTATGGCAGTGGCAGGATCTTCCAAAATCTTCTAAAAAATTATAAGAATATTTTCTTTCTTAAACTTTTTTAGCTGATTTTTCTCTTGTTTCTTTCTTTTATAATCTCGATATCTTTCCTAATTTTTTAAAGATCATAAACTATTCAGTAGATTTTTCATTGATTTTACCGTCAATTAATTTTATTGCCATTTTCTTCCATTTATATAGGTTTTTATTCATGTATTATCAAGGCTGTTAAAAATGCGTTTTGACTCTTACGTTTTTTACGATTTTGTATATGAAAATTGAGTCAAACCGTTGGTAGAATCTAGATTTGAATAAAATCGAATAAAATCATGAGTTGAACCAACAAAATCAGTAAAATCTTACGTTTTTAATGATTTTGTACGAATTTACTAGGTGAGTTTAATAAAGCTTTTAAAAATGAAAATTAAAAGTCCAAGTAAGTTTTAGCAAGTTTTTTCATAATATATAGTATAATCGTTGCCATGAAAAAAAGAAAAGCAAGTTTTAGCAACAAAAAAGTAAAGTAACCGTAACTAAAACATTATTCTTCAACATTAACTTCTTTTTCCTCCTCTTCGTTCCTTAGTTCAGAGTCTTTATTCCAGATCTCCATTTTTGGGCACCCTTGTGTAATAGTGCTTCCATTGGACACATATTGTTTATGTTTATTTTAACTTTGAATTTATGGTACTAAGTGATATATTTTTTTTGTTATGATTTTCATTTTTTTGTTAATTTTTTGTACAACCGCTAGTTGAACTTCAATTATAATTTATAATACTGAATAATCTAACTTGAATTAAATTTATAATATAATATTTTAGAATGAATATTATAATTAAGTTATTTATATATTTAATTATTAAAAATAATTAAATTTAGTAGACTCTTACGATTCTACGAGATGTGTTTACGTTACGTTTCTGACTGGACCTTTCCGAGTCAAGGTAAAAACTCGATTTTAACAGCCTTGTGTATTATCATGCGTTTTTCTTTTCTAAATATTTCTCTTTGATCTCTTTTTCTTTCTTTCAGTTGTCCATATGTTAGAAGAAAAAATATAACCTTCTTAACAGGGAAAAGTTCAAAGAAAGGAAGAAAGTACCAAGGCCAAGGGTGATTGAGGAGGCACGCAAACAAGGTCGGCAACCTCATCCGACAGTGGTGGAAACAAGTTCGTGGAAAGATGAATTCGAAAATTGGCAAACAAAGAGCTTTAAATCCCCGTGAATGGGAATACTGTACTGCGGCAAGTTTCTGGGTTCTTCACATTTGATTCGATATTAATTAAAGCTTCATCACGAAATGGAAAAGTTAAATTCTTTCCAACATTCAGAAACAAACAAAGGCAAACTAAGATGCCCGCCGTTACAGGCAGGTTCCTCTGGCTTAGGATCATTAATTCTAAGGCTTGGGAGCACATGAAAGTACATGTGACTTGAACTTCTCTTGCTCTGCTAAAACTTCATCCTCTGGCCTGTAGATCAAATCATTCATCCGCCATATCTGCAAAGACAATTAAAATTTGGTGAAATACATAAATTGATTTTTATCTTAGCCAATGAATCCAAGTAGTAAATCTGGGAAGTTAAATTGGCTAAACAATTAATTTTTCACATTTTCATCTCAACCAATTTCATAGTGTGTTTTGTCTATTCTATTGCTACTTAATTTGGCCAACCACAGCAGTATTTTTTCTACAAAAAGAGGGTAACTGATACCTGCAACGTTCCTCCCCCGCCAGTCGAATCACAGTCATCAGACACACTAACCACCGTCCAAGGATCAGCAGCATTCCAATGGAAATCAACAACTTTGTCCCTGGAATAAAAACCCAACTCATTTGTAGGCCCAGCAGAACGAAGGTGAACACAGCAGGAAAAAAAAAAAAGGGTGGTTTTCCACAGGCAATTGGCAGTTTGGCATTACCCAATGCATCTCATAGCTAGACAAAAATTACAACATATGACAATCTGCTCAAATTTAAGCTTAACTCTTAAAATACAAACCTGTGCCCAGCATGCTGGAAGAACAATCCTGCGGGAGCAGCTGCAGCCCTAGTTGGACGGTCAGACTTTTTACCAACCTACAGCATTGATGCAACAAGCATATGATGCCCCAATGAAAATTAGTTGAGCAATTGGACATATAAAATAGATGGTGCTTAGCTATGCATTATAAAAGCTGAGGCAAAGGCGATAGACAACCATGATAACCTTGAGCAGCAGTAGGTCTCCATTGCAGGTGGAAGAATGGAAAGACAAGTCTAATATAGATTGATGTATACTACTAGTACACAGTTTTTGCTAAAAAAGGGAATAGAAGACTTTAACTAGCTTAAAAACATATTCCACAATAATATTTCAATTCAAACTCATGAGAAGGATTCTTTTCCTACTCTTTTTGTTACTTCTCAGGCGAACTGTCATAGAAAAATGCAGTGGGATGGAGGTCTATGGTACAGTGACTGAACTTGTCTCAAGAGATTGCATATCCATACCTTGTCATAGTCCCATACATTTAAGAGACCATCCTCTGCAGAACTTCCAAACAAAGATGAATTGTCCGGAGACCACTGTAAAAAAGGATATTGAGACATAATGAGCATCAATACCAAGGAAAAGCAGTCAATGAGGAAAGAATAGTTCCAAAAGCAAAGAGAAATGAGAATTTTGGGAATGAAAGGGACAAGGCAAAGTCATTTAATACCTGCACACAAAGAACAGCAGCTTTGTGACCCTCAAATTTATAGACAGGAGACCCGACTCCATTAGAAGTGAGATTCCGACGATCAAAAATGAGAACAGAGTTATCAGTTGATCTGGAAAGAGAATAAAAAGGATTTAACACTAACACAATACTAGAAATTAACATTCACTAACAACTTCACAAGAAATTGGAACCAAAAGATCGTCAGAAACAGAAAAACAAAGGTAAGCAGACAATACCCTGCCAAAATAAGATTATCATCATGGGGATTCCAATCAACACAGTGAAGATCCGCATTGTGGGCTTCTTCAACCTATTCAATATGCAAAAGAGGAAAGAAAAGAAGACAAGAAGTTTTTCTTCAGGGGCTTTTAAGAGTACACAAGAAGGAAACTCAAGTATTAAGAGTAAACAAAACCAAAAGCAAAACAAGCAAACTTAAAGAACAAGATGTAAAATAGAAACAAGATACATAACCTTGACTGCTGGGCTAGTACCAACACGAGCATCCCATAGTGTGAGGCAAGAATCATCTCCAGCGCTACAAAACTCCGGAGCACTTCAGTGGAAACAAAAGGTTTATCAGCAATAAATTTCCGTGTCACAAACCTCTAATCAGTCACCAGATATGAGCATTGTGCTTGTGCACCATTAATTAAAATGGAAAGAAGGCATGCAAAGCAGTAAATGGATGAAATCCCGTTTTTTGCTTTCCCATACAGAATGATGTTCTCATGAAACAGTGTAATTCTAGCAAATATTCCATAGCAATGAATTGAACTTACAAGGCCAAATACGGAAATGATGACCAACTAAAATTCATATAGTATAAGGGAAATAAAAAGATCCTTGTAATCATGAGAGACAATCGTGCCTTCCAACTACAGCCTCACAAGATACCTGGATGGACAGAATGTGACATCTTCAACAGTATCTTCATGGCCCTGGTAGATACCTCGTGGTCCAACAGAAGGATGACCATCAGCAGCTTTATCACTACCATCCCCAGACTTCTTAACAATCGATCCAACAGAGCCTGTAGGCTTTCCCGGTGCTGGATCAGTGGCAGAAGTCGCAATATGGTCCTGGATAATCCACAGAACAACCGACTTGTCCTTCCCTGAAATCAGAAACTCAGTTCGGAAGCAACTTATTATTTTAAGAAGATAAATTCCAACTCCTATTAAGAATACAGGATGCATGATCACTATTATTACAAAGAAAAACTGAAGCCAACAAATAACATTTTTCAAGAAGAAAGCACAAACACTGCACATATTTTGGCAGGTTTCTTGTTTTTTGCCCTCAAATACTTACAATATTTCCATGAGTTCTATTATTTTAGATAAGGCAAAACAAAGTGAACAGCCTAAGCATAAAAGCCATAATTTTCTATTTTAAATTTCAAAAGCAGAGCATAGTGAAGAACAACTAGAAATGAACAGAAACTTTCCAACCTCCAGAAAGCACATAGGGTTCAGTGGGGCACATGGCAAGAGCAAATTCTGCGTTATCCTGGTGTCCAGTTAAAATCTGCAAAAGATGAAAAATCATGATAAAATGGTGTGCAGGCAGACTTCATTATGAAATTTCCAGTCTCAAAAAGTAAACATCTAGCAAAAATCAAGGCAAGACTGAGAAATGCCCTGAAACAGCATCTTTAATGAGGCGGGGAAAGTTTAACAGCTTTATTCTAATCAACAAGTGCATTGAATATTTTTTCTTTTTTTCCTTCAAATAATATGGTAAAGCATAGAGCACTTTCTACTGCAGGGACAAACGCAAGACTACTGCCATGAGAAATACTAGAGCCAAAGAACTTCATGCTTGAAAACAGACGCTGCCACATTAAAAATGTAAAATCTAACAGTACCAAATCAGGACGAGAATTGGTGGCACCAAGGACAGCATGGCGATTAGGTTGTGCTTCAGCATCCCATATGAGTACCTGTTATAAGGCATCCCAATTCAGGAGACACTGAACGTTAAAAATTTAGCCAATTAAACAATAGTAAGAAGAAACGAGCCTTTAATAAACTAATCAAAGATTTTCTTCAAGGACTCACATCAGGGCAGTCAGTATGAGTGGCCACTATCTTGCTGTTTTCTGGAAGTCCCCTGATTCTGGCAGTAATGAAACAGTATTTTTATTGTATTTGGACTAACGGCTAAACTACTGGTAAAAGAAATGACATTACCTCCAACTCCCCTCCCCCACAAGTGGGAGACACGCCAGCAGAAATCCTATGATCAAATATATCTTAGGAATTGACGACTTTGTTCCTGGAATAACAAAATACAAAATTCATCAGTCTTTTTGAAGAATGAAAGAGAGTAAAAAAAATTTTGCTTTTAAGGAGAACTATTACTCGTACCATCGCTAGCAATTGCTTTGTTAGCAATTGTTCGGCAGTTAATCCTAACAGTGCCGTTGCTTTCGCTAAGCGGAGATAGTAAGCCCAATTTGATAATTGCACTCAGAAAAATCTTGATAGAAGATATACTGACGGTAAGCATAAGTCAAGCATATGTCATCAGTATTAGTTGAGGTGCATAATTGTTCATCAGAATGAAATAAACCCCTCTTAGCCCTTATATTGATATAGTATTTGTTGTCAAACTTTTTAGGGGTTTGCCAATCTAATGGAATGAGCTTGTTAGGATGCACTCGACACTATTGAAAAGGGAGAGTGCAAATGAGTTATCCATGTGAGCATCACTGTAGAGCCTCTCCAACACGGTTTGGCACTTGGCGGATCCAACTGTATGCGCTCCAGAAAGGGCCACCATGTCTCGATCAGTGAAGCCTTTGGAACTAAACTTCAACTTTAGATCATAGAAATCAGATTGTGGTGAGGGGATCTCGGTCATAACAGCATCGGGCCATGACTTGAAACTGTCTTTCCTACCCATTGGTGGGGTAGTAAGAAGAGTTGGTATCTTCCAAGCCTTGAAAGGAAAATGAACATATTTAGTACAACAATATTAAAATTACATGTTAAAAAATATTAAAATTAATAGTAAATGAGAGGATTGTTGATAAAATTTAATTAATAAGGGCATAGATTAAGAGTATACCAATTTTAAAGTGTAATGAGCTGCCAAAACCAAAGTATCTGCACAGGAGACTGTTTGTGGACACAGCACTTCTAGATGTTCCTTTATTTGATCAATCATTTCGTAGGCTCGGGAATGAGTTGAAGAATTGATGATCCGGGAAACCTTCTTCTCACTCATACGATAGGGTGATAATAAGGCAATTTTCATTTCCCATTTAGTAATACAACCAAAGAGTATCAAAGCAATACAATCTAAAAGCAAATTTAAAAGGAAGTTCCAATAACCAGATCACTCTCACAAAAAGGAAAAAAAGTTCCAATAACCAGCTTCGATATAAAGAGAGTGAGATAGCAACCTAGGTTTTAGGAACCATCATGCAACGAGACTTCAACTTCAAAAAAACATGAATGAAAGTAGTAGAGTGGCAAAACATACCAAGATAGCATTCCAACAAGAGAAGAAAATATAGTAGTAATAGTTTTTTCTCCATTACTAGGATGGACTGGAGAAGAAATTGTGAGGTGAGGAGGTGCAATGGAAGGAGGTGAGGAGGACTTTAACTAGCTTAAAAACATCCGCCGTATCTGCAAGGACCATTAAATTTTTTGGTCAAGTACATAATTGATTTTTATCAGATTCGACTAGTAAATATGGAAAGTTAAATTGGCTAAACAATTAACATTTCACATTTTAATCTCAACCAATTTCAGAGTATGTTTTGTCTATTCTATTGCTACTTAATTTGGTCAACCACATCAGTATTTTTTTTGCCAAAAAAGGGTAACTGATACCTGCAACGTTCTTCCCCGGATCAAAGGATCAGCAGCATTCCAATGGAAGTCAACAACTTTGTCCCTGGAATGGAAAGCCAAATCAATTGTAGGTCCAACAGAATTGAACGAGTGGTTTTCCAAAGGCAATTGGCAGTTTGGCATTACCCATTGCATCTATAGCAAGACAAATTACAACTAATTTACAAAATGGAGGAAAAGACAAAGAAAGAAAGGAAAAAGGTCCAAGACAGGCTAAAATTAATTGAAAATATATGAACTGAATGTTAGCCTTTCTGGGCCAACACAGAACAATGGAAATAACACTCTAAAGAGCTCTTCACCATAAACAGGTAAAAAAGATTATAATGTTGTTGTTCTACAGGTACTTGGAATGCCCAAAATGGAGATTAGTTAAGCAAAAACCCATAAGATATTCCACTGTTCTATAATCCCTGATCAGTGCAAGCCATGTTATATTATTACTCCACAAAATAATATTTTGACATTCATAAAAAACCGGCAGAGATTAAGACAAGAAAACAGTATTAGAGATAGGACTTATATCTGGTAGTTAGGATAGCTGCTGTATTCTGATAATGATGACTCTCTCGTGTATTATCATGTATCTTAACATACAAGTCTAATAGTCCTAATGTAACACTACCACTGTTACTATAATACAATGGCAAGGGCAATGTATCTTGTGTGCCTTGAATTACAGATTGCTGTGTGTGTTTCTATATGGTAGCGGAGCCACACAAGCCCTAATGGCAATAGATCCCAAAAATGCTGAGAGTGCGAGTAAAATAGCTGAGAGTTCTGAGTCTTCAAAATCTTCGACTATTGTGGTTCCGAAGATGGCGATTCTAGATCCAGCCACGCATCCACTATCACAGGTTCATCATCACATCTCTATTAAGTTGACTGAAACTAACTATGTATTTTGGCGTGCTCAGATGGAGCCCTTCTTGATTGGACAAGGTGTTATGGGCTTTATTGATGGTTCGAATCCCTGCCCTGCGTCCATGAGACTTTCTGCTGCAGGAGAAGGACAGTTCGAACCAAACCTAGATTTCCAACACTGGGTGCAACAAGATTGTCTTATTTTGAGTGGTATTTTGTCCTCTGTGACGGAAGGTGTTTTCTCTACTGTGGTGAACAAGAAGACTTCTCGTGAAGCCTGGGAAGCTTTAGAAGAGGCGTTAGCTGCCCCTAATAACACACGTGTTATGGCTATCCACATGGCCTTGCAAAGGTTGGAGCAACAACCCGAGGAGTCTGTTGCGCGATTTCTGCAGCGTGGTAAGCGACTTGCGGATGAGATGGCTGCATCTGGTAAGCCGTTAACACCCAATGACTTTAATGTTTATATTTTTCGGGGGTTGAGAGCTGAGTTCAAGCCACTCACAGCCTCGTTGCAGGCTCGCATTGAGCCAGTTAAATTTTCTGAACTGCAAAGTCTATTAATGAGCCATGAGTTTATATATGATGATCCTGTTAAATCATTAAATATTGAGTCTCCAGCTTCTCCTGCTGCATCTGCGGCATTATTGGCCACGCCGGCACCAACTGTTCAGGTTGCGCAGCGGGCCCCCTTCCCTTCTCAGGGGCGAGGCAATCGTGGTCGCGGTAACAACCGTGGCCGAGGAGGCAAAAACTGGGGCCGAGGCCGAGGTGGTTATGATCACGGGTCCTCTTGGAATTCAAACTGGAATTCTGATGCACCGCGCCCACGGTGTCAGATTTGTGGCAAATATGGGCATATTGCATCTCATTGTTATCACAGGCAGGCATCTGCACCTCCTACTGCTCATTTGACCACACCTGCGCCTCCATCTGCACCATCCTCCTATGTTGGTTCCTCCTCTTCCTATTGGTATCCGGACACGGGGGCAAGTCATCATGCTTCCCCTGACTTTCACCAGTTCCACAATTATGATGATTATCACGGTTCAGATTCCTTGCAAGTAGGTAATGGTGCTCAACTTTCGATAGCGGGTATTGGTTCTCAAACCTTGTCTCATTTACCTAAACCTTTGCATTTGTTTGATGTTTTACATGTTCCAGACCTTACAAAGTCTCTTCTTTCGGTTCAAAAATTCACTAAAGATAATCATGTGTTCTTTGAATTTCACCCCAGTTATTTTTGTGTCAAGGATCAGGATACCAAGACAACACTTCTCACCGGTCCGAGTGTTGATGGCCTGTATCAAATGCCCTCTCTCTCTGGTCGTCAACGTCTCCAGACTTTCCTTGCTGTTCGGGTCACACCGTTGGTATGGCATAGACGATTGGGGCATCCTCACTCTCGTATTCAACAACAATTGCTGTCCAGCCAGTGTCTTCCGGTCATTCGTTCCTCTAGTATGTCGCCTTGCCCTCATTGTCCTTTGGGGAAGCAGTGTCGTCAGTCTTTGTCTTCCAGTAATAAGCGGTCCACCTCTCCTTTAGAGTTGATCTATAGTGATGTTTGGGGACCTTCTCCAACCTCTAGTGTTGATGGACACAGTTATTATGTCGTGTTTTTAGATGATTTTAGTAAGTTTATTTGGTTTTACCCAATTACAAATAAATCTGATGTGTTTTCCCGTTTCCTCCTATTTCAAAAGTGTGTCGAAAATCAATTTTCAACCAGAATCAAAGCTGTCCAAACTGATTGGGGCGGTGAGTACCGTAAGTTGAATAAATTTTTCATCAATAATGGAATTCAACATCGCGTGATGTGCCCTCATACTCATGAACAACAAGGTGCAATTGAACGTAGGCATAGGCACATTGTTGAGACTGGTTTGACGTTAATGGCAACAGCACAAATCCCACGCAGATTCTGGCACTTCGCTTTTGAAACCGCAGTGTATCTCATAAATCGGTTACCAACCCCAGTGTTACAAAATCAATCTCCTTATCAGGTCCTGTTTCAACATCCTCCTGATTACTCTTTTCTCAAGGTCTTTGGTTGTCTTTGCTTCCCTCTACTTCGGCCTTACAATCAACATAAGATAGATTATCGCTCAACTCCCTGTGTTTTTCTAGGATATAGCTCATCTCACTTAGGTTATCGCTGTTATGATCTTGATAAGAGACGCTATTATATTGCCCGTCATGTCACCTTTCATGAAAGTGTTTTCCCTTTTGCGTCGCACAAGCAGGAAATTGTACCCCAATCGGACTCCTCTTCTACTTGGACTACTGTGCCTCTAACGGTGCTGCTCCCTCGGCAAGGTATGTCTTTCAACTCAACTCAACTTCCAACACGTATGCATTCTAGCGATTCGTTTCCATCTCCAACAAAAACTCCAACACACTTATCATCTCCTGTTCCCTTACATAATAGTCCACCCACCACACCGTGTCCAGTCTTATCTGCACCAAGCACTCCCTCTTTTGTTGTGTCTTCTTCCTCGTCTCCTTCATCGTCTCCTTCACCTTCCTTGTCCTCTCGGTCTCCCTCTCCTCCAAAGCAAATGGTCTTGCGTCAAACTCGACGTCCACCCAATAGGTTCTCCCCATCCAATTATCATGTCACCACAACACCAAAACCCGTCATTGATTGTGAGCCCAATACTTTTAAGGAAGCTATCCAGTTGCAGGAATGGCGCCAAGCAATGGAAGAAGAGATGGCTGCTTTACGACATACTAAAACGTGGAACTTGGTTCCATATGTTAAAGGAATGAATCTGGTGGGGTGTCGATGGGTTTACCGGATCAAAAGAAAAGCTGATGGTACCGTTGATAGGTACAAGGCGAGATTAGTGGCCAAGGGGTATCATCAACAAGCAGGTGTTGATTATGGCGAAACCTTCAGCCCGGTGGTCAAACCGGCAACTATCCGAATTGTTCTTTCCTTGGCCCTCACATGGAATTGGCCGGTTAAACAACTAGATGTGAAGAATGCGTTTCTTAATGGTTTACTGCAGGAAAGTGTCTACATGGAGCAGCCCCCAGGTTTTGTTGATGCAACACGGCCGAACCATGTGTGTCATCTTCAGAAATCTCTATATGGATTGAAGCAGGCTCCTCGAGCCTGGTATTCTCGCTTGAGTGAGTTTCTGCTTCAGCAAGGGTTTCATGTGTCTCAATCTGATCCTTCTTTGTTAATCTATCATCATCACAAGATTATGGCATATCTTTTAGTCTACGTGGATGACATTATCGTGACTGCCAATGATCCCGCCTTCTTGTCCTCCTTGCTTTCAACTCTTGGCAAAACATTTGCTCTGCGGGATCTTGGGTCACCTTCCTACTTCCTTGGACTGGAGGTTCATCATACAAAAGATGGGTTAGTTTTAACACAGGAGAAGTATATTAAAGATTTATTAAAGCGTGCTGGCATGGAGTCATGCAAACCGGTAGAAACCCCTGCTTCTACCTCACATGTGTTGCATGCAGATGTTGGGGAAGCCCTTTCTGATCCGACGAACTATCGCCATCTGGTTGGTTCCTTATAGTATCTGGCGATCACAAGACCAGATATAGCCTTCTCAGTGAGTAAGGTCAGTAGATATATGCACCGACCAACACAAGAGCATATGGTAGCTGTCAAACGAATCTTACGTTATTTGAAACACAGTATTACTCTTGGTTTGTATCTTCAGCGAGCAATGAGTTGGGAGCTCCAAGTTTTTACAGATGCAGATTGGGCCGGAAGTTTGGATGATCGGAAATCCACAGCCGGCTTCTTTATTGTGTATGGGGGCAATTTAATTGCCTGGGCCTCGCGCAAACAAAGGACGGTGGCACGGTCCTCTACAGAAGCAGAATACAAGGCCATGGCAGATGGGGTAGTTGAGTTAATGTGGATTCAAGCTTTGCTTCGTGAGCTTGGAGCTCCGGCTGGGAAACCAATGCTATGGTGTGATAATCTCGGGGCAACATTTTTAAGTCGCAATCCAGTCTTGAATGCTCGCACCAAGCATGTTGAGATTGATTATCATTTTGTGCGGGAACAGGTTGCTAAAGAACAACTTCAAGTGCACTTTATCAAGAGTAATGATCAACTTGCTGATGTCTTAACGAAACCTTTGGCTACTGCTAAGTTTCAACAGCTAAAAGCCAAACTCAACCTTTGTGCAAAGCCGGGTTGAGTTTGAGGGGGGATATTAGAGATAGGACTTATATCTGGTAGTTAGGATAGCTGCTGTATTCTGATAATGATGACTCTCTCGTGTATTATCATGTATCTTAACATACAAGTCTAATAGTCCTAATGTAACACTACCACTGTTACTATAATACAATGGCAAGGGCAACGTATCTTGTGTGCCTTGAATTACAGATTGCTGTGTGTTTCTATGGATAAAATCGTACACTGCAACAAGTGCTCTCATTGCCTAACAAGGACTGCACAAATTAAGATGACAAAATAGCGAGTCAAAAGAAATGAGGGAGTATCCTACAGCAGTTTCAAAGTAACATATGACAATCTGCTAAAATTTAAGCAAATCCAAATACGTATCAAGATTTCTTCCCATTCAAGAAACTTTTAACTCTTAAAATACAAACCTGTGCCCAGCACATATGCTGGAAGAACAATCCTGGGGGAGCAGCTGCAGCTCTAGTTGGATGGTCAGACTTTTTACCAACCTACAGCATTGATGAAAGCAGCATATGATGCCCCAATGGAAATTAGTTGAGCAATTGAACATATAAAAATAGATGGAGCTTAGCTATGCATTATAAAAGCTGAGGCAAAGGTGATGGACAACTATGATAACCTTGAACAGCAATAGGTCTCCACTATGGTGACTGAACTATTTTTGTGCTACCACAGTGAGCTACTCTCTATATCAAGAATCAAACAACTGTGAGGTAGAAGGAGGTGGGGTAGAAACTTAATTTTCCCTTCGGTACTGAGCACAGGACTCTACTTTTCTTGAGCAAAAAGAGAGCAAAAACTTTTGCATTAATATCAGTATTAAGTCGCAGGCTAAAACTCACCTCAATTGCTTTCTCTATCCCATTTTTACTGCTCATGATGGGTTTACTACGGCGTAGAAATTATGATGAGCCCAAAAACAGAAAAAGGTTGATAGTGCCATTCACCAACTTCAGATTTAAATTTGGGTAAGGACTTACTCATCCATTCCCAAAAAAGAAAAAAACTGGGGTAAGGACGCCCCACCAACTAAACAGGTCCACTGGGCAGCATGATATTCCAATGGTTGACCTTTTGCCTTGACTCACTTTGTATTTTGTAATGCAGCTTGAAATGGAAACAACTTATTAATAAATGCCAAAAATATAAATGATCCCCAATCATGTTCGCATAACAGTAGGCAATAGAGCTTTCTCATCAATTTGGTTAATAGGCTATAGATATTCCAATGGTTCAGCTTACAAAGTAATCACACTTTTTTTTTTCTTTTTATAATTTGAACACCAGAAGCCCGAGTTTATTCCCATTATGAAGATGTGTTTTTAGCACTTTGATCAGTCCTATGTTGACATGGGATAATCACAATTCAAAGTCAAAACCCGTACTGAAACAAAATTGCAAGAGAAGAACACAGATACAGGGCACACCACAGTATTCCTCTCCTTATCACACTGTCCTTCGCCGGCAAAGCTTTATGGCAATATTTCCATACAAGTGTAATTGAATTTGGGAGAGAAGTGCTTAAGCTCATGATTTTGGACCACCACTCAGAGGAACATTTTATGAGAATCAGGTAAAAAGGAAGATTTATATTAATGACATGTCCATTCACTTTTTTTTTTTCAATTACTTTTCAACCTCTGTAAGACTTATATTAATGACATGTCCATTCACTTTTCTTTTCAATTGCGGACTCCTGGGGAAGCATTTGTGCCTAAACCATCAAAAGAGAGCTGAAATGGAAGGAGATTATGAGATCCATGCAGGTATTGTGGCTCTCTCATTAAGATTTTATAAATTTTATTTACAGAAAATAAGTAGTGTTATGTACTTGATTCTTGGTTTGCAATCTGATCAATTTTCTTTAGGGTATGCCTGGAGCACCTGGAATGCAAATGTATTCAAGGGAAGAGTTGATGAATGGTTTTGGTAAGCAAGATGATGACGATGATGATGGGGATGAGGATGGAAACAACCTTCCCCTCAAATTTTGTAATGGCAAAGCAACTCATGCTTTTCTTCCGTGGTTCCTTTTTTTAAATATCACCTTACCAACAAATTTCTTGTCTTAACAGAGAAAAGTTCAAAGAAAGAAAGAAAGCACCAAGGCCAAGGGTGATCGGAAACAGCAGGTCACACAAACAGTGGCCAACACGGGCAAGACAATGAGGCACGCAAACAAGGTCGGCAACCACATCCGACGGTGGTGGAAACGAGTTCGTGGAAAGATGAATTCGAAAACTTGCAAACAAAGAGCTTTAAATCCCTGTGAATGGGAATACTGTGGCAAGTTTCTGGGTTCTACACATTTGATTCGATATTAATGTTCCCCGTTGATTAAAACTTCATCACGAAATAGTAAAAGCCAAATTCCTCCCAACATTCATAAACAAACAAAGGCAAACTAAAATGCCCGCCGTAACAGGCAGCTTCCTCTGGCTTAGCATCATCCTAAGGCTTGGGCGCACATGAAAGTACATGTGACTTGAACTTCTCAAGCTCTGCTAAAACTTCATCCTCTGGCCTGTAGATCAAATCACTCATCCGCCATATCTGCAAAGAGAATTAAAATTTGGTGAAACACGTAAATTGATTTTTATCTTAGCCAATGAATCCAAGTAGTAAATCTGGGAAGTTAAATTGGCTAAACAATTAACGTTTCACATTTTCATCTCAACCAATTTCAGTGTGTTTTGTCTATTCTATTGCTACTTAATTTGGCCAACCACAGCAGTATTTTTTCTACAAAAAGAGGGTAACTGATACCTGCAACGTTCCTCCCCCGCCAGTCGAATCACAGTCATCAGACACACTAACCACCGTCCAAGGATCAGAAGCATTCCAATGGAAATCAACAACTTTGTCCCTGGAATAAAAACCCAACTCATTTGTAGGCCCAGCAGAACGAAGGTGAACACAGCAGGAAAAAAAAAAAAGGGTGGTTTTCCACAGGCAATTGGCAGTTTGGCATTACCCAATGCATCTCATAGCTAGACAAAAATTACAACATATGACAATCTGCTCAAATTTAAGCTTAACTCTTAAAATACAAACCTGTGCCCAGCATGCTGGAAGAACAATCCTGCGGGAGCAGCTGCAGCCCTAGTTGGACGGTCAGACTTTTTACCAACCTACAGCATTGATGCAACAAGCATATGATGCCCCAATGAAAATTAGTTGAGCAATTGGACATATAAAATAGATGGTGCTTAGCTATGCATTATAAAAGCTGAGACAAAGGTGATGGACAACTATGATAACCTTGAGCAGCAGTAGGTCTCCATTGCAGGTGGAAGAATGGAAAGACAAGTCTAATATAGATTGATGTATACTATTACGCAGTTTTTGCTAAAAAGGGAATAGAGGACTTTAACTAGCTTAAAAGCATATTCCACAATAATATTTCAAACTCATGAGAAGGATTCTTTTCCTACTCCTTTTGTTACTTCTCAGGCAAACTGTCATAGAAAAATGCAGTGGGATGGAGGTCTATGGTACAGTGACTGAACTTGTCTGAAGAGATTGCATATCCATACCTTGTCATAGTCCCATATATTTAAGAGACCATCCTCTGCAGAACTTCCAAACACAGATGACTTGTCTGGAGACCACTGTAAAAAAGGATATTGAGACATAATGCCAGACCCAGGAAAAGCAGTCAATGATGAAGGAACAGTTTCAAAAGGTATGAGAACTTCAGGAATGAAAGGAAAAGGAAAAGTCACTTAATACCTGAACACAAAGAACAGCAGCCTTGTGCCCCTCAAATTTATAGACAGGAGCCCCGACTCCATTAGAAGTGAGATTCCGACGATCAAACATGCGAACAGAGTTATCAGCTGATCTGGAGAGAGAATAAAAAGGATTTAACACTAGTCATGGCCTTAATATACAACATATACCAAAACTTAACATCCACTAACACCTTCACAAGAAATTGGAAGCAAGGGACCAACAGAAACAGAAAATCACAAGCAAGCAGGCCATACCCTGTCAAAATAAGATTATCATCATGGGGATTCCAATCAACACAATGAAGATCTGCATTGTGGGCTTTTTCAACCTGTTGAATATGAAAAGAGAAAAGGAAATAAGACAAGATGTTTGTCTTCAGAGACTTTCTATTTATTTGTCCACTCTTAAAGTACACAAGAGACACTCAACTGAACAGTGTTACAAGAAAACAAAACCCCAGACAAAACAAGCAAACTTAGAACGTGAAGACAAAAAGACAAAAGATAAATAACCTTGACTGCTGGGCTAGTACCAACACGAGCATCCCATAGTATGAGGCAAGAATCATCTCCAACGCTACAAAACTCCTGAGCACTTCAGTGGAAACAGAAGATTTATTAGGAATAAATTTTCGTGTCACAAAACTCTGATCAGTCACCGTATATGATCATTGTGCATCATTAGTCAAGAAAATAAGGAACAAAAAGCAGTAAATGGATGAAATTATTTTTTTCTTTCCTTTCCATACAATATGATGTCCTCATGAAACAATGTAGTTCTAGTGAATATTTCATAGCAATGAATTGAACTTACAAGGCCAAATACGGAAATGATAACCAACTAGAATTCATATAGTAGAAGTTAAAAGTATCCATGTAATCATGAGAGACAATCATAAGATACCTGGATGGACAGAATGTGACATCTTCAACAGTATCTTCATGGCCCTGGTAGATACCTCGTGGTCCAACAGAAGGACCATCAGCAGCTTTATCACTACCATCCCCAGACTTCTTAACAATCGATCCACCAGAGCCAGTAGGTTTTCCCGTTGCTGGATCAGTGGCAGATGTCGTAATATGGTCCTGGATGCTCCACAGAACAACCGACTTGTCCTTCCCTGAAATCAGACTCTCAGATCAGAAGCAATTTTTTTAAAAGATAAATTGCAACTCCTATTAAGAATACAGGATGCAGGATCACTATTACTACAAAGAAAAACTGAACCATAACATTTAACAAGAAGAAAGCACCAACATAAAATACTGCTCTGCACATATTTTGCCAGGTTTCTTGTTATTTACCCACAAATACTTACACTACAAGACATGTTTCCATGAGTTCTTTTATTTTAGATAAGACAAAACAAGCAAACAGCCTAACCATAAAAGCCACAATTTTTATTTTAAATTGCAAAAGCAGAGTCTAGCAAAGAACAGTTAGAAGTGAACAAAAAGTTCCCAACCTCCAGAAAGCACGTAAGGTTCAGTTGGGCACATGGCCAGAGCAAATTCTGCATTATCCTGGTGTCCAGTTAAAATCTGCAAAAGAAGAAAAACCATAATAAAATGGTGTGCGGGCAGACTTCATTATGAAATTTCCAGTCTCAAAAAGTAAACATCTAACAAAAATCAAGGAAAGCCTGAGAAATGCCCTCAAACAATATCTTTAATGAGGTGGGAAAATTCTAAGAGGTTTATTCTAATCAACATGTGCATTGAATATTTTTTTCCTTCAAATAACATGGTAAAGAAGCATTAGAGCACTTTCTATTGCAGGGACAAACGCAAGACTACTGCCATGAGAAATACTAGAGCGAAAGAACTTCATGCTTGAAAACAGACGCTGCCACATTACAAATGTAAAATCCAACAGTACCAAATCAGGACGAGAATTAGTGGCACCAAGGACAGCATGGCGATTAGGTTGTGCTTCAACATCCCATATGAGTACCTGTTACAAGGCATCCCAATTCAGGAGACACTGAACATTAAAAATTTAGCCAATTTAAGAAAAGTAAGAAGAAACGAGCTTTTAATAAACAAATCAAAGATTTTCTTCAAGGACTCACATCAGGGCTGTCAGTATGAGTGGCCACTATCTTGCTGTTTTGCGGAAGTTCCCTGATTCTGTTCACCTGTAAAGTTATATAATGTGATTGACAGGAAGAATGGCTTAATGACATGAGGAAAATTTTATATTTTCTGGGAAAAGACAAAAGAACAAGAATCAAACAAGTCAAAGAGAAGTGGTTCAAGGAGGTATCTGCACAACTAAATCCAAAAGATATTCCAATGTGTTTGGAGAAACAACTGGGCATATTCTGAAGGTTGAGGATATTACCTCTCCGGGGTGTATGATTGTCTTGTATTTCTTCACAAAGGGGGATCGTGCTTCTTCATTGAACTGAACCCAAAAAAGGGGAAAAAAAAAGAAGAAAAAGCACATTGACGACAATTAATAACTAGCATAAAAACGATTCCATGAATTAAACAATACAAGACAAGAAGAAGAAAGCATAACATATCAGAGATGAGCGAGTCACCTGAGAAATGTGCTCCGCAGCAGCAACCCTGCGCTTCACAACTTCACAATTTGCAATGACCAGAGTATTTGGGACACTACCATCGGTCTGGCCACATGAAAAGACAGCAAAATTTATTCCAAGTAGGCATCAATAGAAAAGCATACAGCAATTCATGTAGGGAATATCAACTTTTAACATGAGAATCCAGCTAAACATGCAAGATAACAACGCAATTAGTTTGTGATGAAGCACAAGAAACCGCAACAGAATAAATTGCAACCAGCAAGGGGGAAAAAAAAAGTCTTTTCACCAGCAATTGGCTGTAAATGAGACAAAATCGTTTAAAAATGAACGGTATAAGAATCCGTGCTCCACAATGTACACCGAGCAAGCAATGCATGCACACAAGAGTAAGCCAGGAGCTGTATCATTTGTTAAATGAAAGAGAACAGAGTAGAAAGAACTCGCCTGCTCGGACAGGTAGAGGCGCTGGCGATTCTTGTAAGTAGCTTGTTCCAGCTGCGGACCCCACCTGTTCACAGCAAAAGCATCAAAAGGAGGAAGACAAAAAGAAGCAAGAGACAGACAGAAAGAGAGGAGAAGAACAAGTTTCAATCTTAGCTAAGGTTTTAGCTTGTTAAGCCTTGAAGGAAGAGTACCGGATCTAAGGGACACTAAGAGGAGCTGGAAAGGTAGTGACAGTGGAAAACCCTAGAGAGAGAGAGAGGGGGGGAGAGTACCGGCAAGAGAGGGAGGGCCAAACGAGGTTGTGGTTGGCGAGCCAGTCGTAGAGGACGGGGACGAGTGACTTCCACTGAGTGTACTTCTCGTCGACGGAGGGTTGCTGCGTCTTCTTGGTTTCCCTCATTTTGGCAGCAGCAGCAGCAGCGGAGGTCGGGGTCTGCTGGGGTTGATCGTCTTTGGGCTTGGGTTTTCGGCCTCTCTTTTTCGCTACTTGTGGAGGATCCATTTTTGTGCTACCACAGTGAGCTACTCTATATATCAAAAATCAAAAAAAAAAAATTAAATAAAAAAGGAAAACCCCCCCCCCCCCCAAAAAAAAAAAAAATAAAAAAAAAAGGAAAACCCCCCCCCCCCCCAAAAAAAAAAAAAACCTAAGAGAGAGAAAGTAGAGAGCTAAAACCCTCGACCGGAACTTCTTTGGCTGGACCTACCACTCCCACTTCCTTCTACTGCTGATACCGAAATGCCAAGTGATTTTACAGCGTCTGCTTCTCTCTCTCTCTCTCGGAGGAATTATTAAGTTGTTGGCCAAAGTAGAAGTTAATAATAAGCCATGGGCGTCCACGCTCTTTTGAACGATGGTGATGTCGACGCGTCAGGTTGTTCGTGTCGTCCCGTGACCGTGTTTTACACGGGGGACTGTTTGGCGTTTCTCTTGTCAGGAGAGGGTAAAAGCGGTTAATCGTGGAATGTATTATTCTTTTAACCGTTGGATAATTTTCTTGTACAGTTGCAGTCCTATAGCGGTGTATGTGCATAAGTGCAAACTTCAAAGCGAAATTTATAGACCGTCAAAATTAAAAGAATCGAAGAAATGATTTTTTTTAAAGCGAGACATAACAATATCCATGAATCATTGATCATCAAAAGATATTGCAAGACTAGGTTCTTTTTTTTTTTTTCAGATGTGCTATTGTTACAGTAATTCGTTTGGTACATTTGTTAGTTGGAGCACGATATTAACCCGCTTCCACTCTCACAAGTTCATCATAGATTCACTGCAAGGAAATAAAGAGAACGCATCTCCCATCAGCAAAACATAGTGCTATATAATTGCCCATTGGTGTTCAACAGCTGGAAAATATAAACGAGATCCAATCATCATCACATGAATATGAAACCATTCACTATCAATAATCGTCAATCCCAAGTAGGGTTGCAACAAGTTCACCACTTGATTAACTCTTTGAAAGTCAAAACTTAGGATGAACTGATGAATCCATAAGCGAAAAAGTAATATTCATGTAAACATTACTGTCCACAAACCATTACTTCCAAGAAAAACTCTATTAAATCAACAATGTCAAACATATTATCTTATCATCCGGTCCTGCTCTTTGCCAATGTTTAACCAGTTCAACACTAAGACCCTACACATAAACACCTGAAGCAAGTAGCAGGAACAATGACCCAAATCCCTGCACCACACAGAAGGAAAGTCAATATTAGCACTAAAAGTTTGTGTGGGAAGGGCCGAAACCCAGAAATGTTAAAACAACAGAACAGAAGACTATAGGTCTACTGACACATCAAAGCATACCAGAAAAAAGGATGCCACTGCTCCTGTTGTAAGCTCCTTTGCAAGACTGCGAGTTTTCCTCGAGGAGGTTGCTTCGTATCTGCAAAATGCAATAGCAAGCAAATGAAAATACGAATTGCAAGTAAGCTTTCCATAGTTTCACAAAAGAGGTAAAGGACAAGCATGGCAAATCACTCGAAAGACGCTCATGGATTCTGATATTGATGATACTCGCCCCAACTTACTAAGCAGAAAAAGAGAGACATGGAAGTGAAATCAACGAAATGCAAAATGATACCAATACATTCCTAGCTATCGATTCTATGCACAATGAAATAATAAGTGAACTAATAATCTGGAGGATCAAAGACATCAAGAACACAAGCAAAAAATGTGCACCAACTACTGAGAAAGAAAAAGACAGCAAGCAAGCATCTTACACAAACACACACAGAGGTTCTAAGCAAACCTGGAGCACAGTATCTAACCAGCAAGCCATCATTGTTCAGATATGTGTGCACTGTGAGCACAACTTGACAATACAATTTCAAAACTATTGACACCGTAATTCTTTCCTAAATTCCATAAACATTCAGATACTATACTGAAAGCACTAATTTTTAGCACTTCCTACATTATCAGTAACAGAATCCAATAAAGTTTCAAGTACAAAGCCAAGTATTATGTGGACACCAAGCAAAGCCAGCAAAGCCAAGAGTATCCTCCTGGTAAGTCTAGCAAAAACACCAATCTTTCTAAACAAGCATAACGTCCAGACCCTATAAATCCCAAACATTTCAAAACCCTACAATTCCCATTACACTCCACGAGGATCATGCGATCCATTTACACAGAACGAAATGCAAGCAAAAAAAAAACAACCCAACAGCCGTTCCTCCAACAAAGCAGCACATGAAACAGATCAATTGACTTTTTTTTTTGATGCTAACAGATCAATTGACTGGTCCATCAGTCTAGATCTATCTAAGCAAGTAAAGTAAGCAAAAAGTGGCAAAACTCGGTAAATTACGATACAAACAGAATGAGATCGAAACACTTACATGAAGAAGGAGGCGGTGACGATGAGGCCGATGGCCAGCATGAGGACTGCCAGGGTTGGGTACAACGTCACCGGCACAGGGCTCGCGATCGCTTTGGGAGCCTTTTTGATTCAATTAAACCCAAAAAGAACAAGAAACATCACAAAATCATCAGACAAAAATAAGTGCAATGTTGATCAATAAACCCTAGGATTTGGGAATTTAGGGAGTTTTAAAGGGATTTACCATTTCTCTTCTTCCTCTGTGAAGTGTGTTTTTTTGACAGGGGGGAGAGGAGTGAAGTCGGGTTTAAGTCACGCGCGAGGAGCGTAAGATTTTGGAGGTAGTAGCGTTTATGTTGACCTCACTCATTGTACTGCGGGAGGCCGAAATGTCTATTTTACCACTACCTTGGTGGTAGTATAATTGGGTGCTTACGTGGCGCAGGAAAGCACTCGTGGACTCAAACTGAGCGTTGATAGGATCCCGTAATTCCTATGTGGATGGAGTAGCAACTTTTCAACTTTTCCCTTTTCTTTTTTAATAGTGTTCTTTTTATGAAAATGTTTTATGGTTCTATACTTCTACTATTAGACTTTTCAGTTTCTAATAAATGCATCCTTCTCCATAATAAAATTACTCTATTTTTTTGGTAGGATTTTGATCTGTACCAACGTCCAAGATCTCCTAGTTCAACATTTGAAAAATAAAATAATTAATGGGAATTTGAAAAGATTATTAATTTGGAAAAGCCATGATTGATTCGCTGAATAATGTAGACAAAAAATGCAATGTTGCATTTTCATTTCAGAAGAATAAACAAAAATTCTATACATTTCAGTAGGGGTGTATTGGGGGGTCAACCCACACTGTTCCTTTTACACCAAAACTATGCCACTTCTATCGAACATTGACAATGCAAAGCCTCACAAGGGACTGGCTTACTGTTACCTTTGGCACTTTATTAAATTAGGCTGATACATTATGGATGTGAGATGCATCCCATTTATGCACCTGTCCCCATGTTCTTACTCCACAATTAAATAGCTTCCTTCCTCCTTATTCTGCTGAGGCAACAGACATCATGTGCTTGAAAGACAATGTGATCCATTGCTTTGCAGTTTAAAGATTTGAGTGAGACTCCAAAGTCCAAAAAGGTCAATCAATATTCACAAATGTGGTGTCTCAATTTTTCAATGGGATCCTGGCCATAACCTGAAGAAAGAGCCATGCTCGCTTACACTTTCCCCTTTTAATCTTCTCATTCCCTGCCACAACTGTTTGCCCCTCCCTGTTGTTAATGGACCCGAACTAGAGCATCGCCTCAATGATCTAGATTCCTTCCTTCCATACCTTGCTGATGAACTGAAAAACTGCTCCATTGACAGCCCCCTCTCTATATCTGGCTCGGAATCATAGTTAGTTGCTTCGGTATGGTCTTGGAAAGTAGCCGGTAACAGTCCCGAGTTGGAACTTGCCGCATCATCCATATCGACGGATAAATCTTCGCTGGAACTTCCTGAACCTACTTCTTTTGCCTCATCACACTCGTTACATACTAATTTTAAGGCCTGTACAACCTCCCCCATGAAAGGACGGTGTGACACCTCTGGTTGCACACACATGGAAGCAATAGCTGCCACTTTGGCCACACTATCAAATGGAACATCAGGTCCTAGAGATGGATCTATAATTATTTTGAGCCCTTCTGTACTTGTCAGAAGCGGACGGGCCCATGCAACTAAATTCTCTTGACCAGGTGGCTGAGACATGTCCACTGGTTTTCTCCCAGTAAGGAGCTCAAGAAGGACCACCCCATAACTGTAAACATCACTTTTCACCAGCAGATGTCCGGTCATCGCATACTCCGGGGCTACATACCTGGATGAAATATTCACCAAGCATTAAGAAACATAAAACCAATGCAAAATGAACTAAAATATAACAGTACACCAACTTGATGTGTGTTCCAGAGTTAGAACAGTCCATAATAAAGGAGAATATTGAATATGAGAAGTTCTTTTCAAAGGGAGAAGTAAAACGGGCCATTGAAGAACTAAAAGATAAAGACATTATAATTGTCTGTCGGACAATGTTAAACGTATGATGTGAGACCTCATACAACCATCTCGAAGACGGGAAAATTTAACACGGAAATAGGGAAGAACTCTCACCCAAAAGTTCCCATGACACGTGTTGATATATGTCTGTTCTCCTCATCCAAGGCGGTTCGAGCCAAACCAAAGTCGGACACTTTTGGTGTGAAATCATGCTCCAATAAAATATTGCTAGCCTTGAAGTCTCTGTGGATCACACGCGGACTTGAATCCTCATGTAGATAAGCTAGCCCTCGAGCAGCACCAAGTGCTATCTTGATTCGAGCATCCCAATCAAGTGGATCAGATTCCTTGTCAACCCCTGAAAGAAAAGAAGACAGAGACAGCCAATTTAGAGGGATCAGACAACTTAAAGGGGAAAAATCCCTCTAAGAAAGAGCAAAACTGTTACCGTGCAGATGAGATTCTACGCTGCCATTTGGAATTAGTTCATATACCAAACAGCGTGCACGTTCCTCTGTACATATTCCAATCAACTTGACCAGATTCCTGTGATGTAGGCGGCTGAGCATCTCTATCTCAGCCAAGAATTCTCGACCACCTTGCTGATCATCTCTCTTGAGAACTTTCACAGCAACTCTTGTCCCATCTTCGAGAATACCACTATATACACGTCCAAAGCCACCTTCTCCCAGTATTCTAGAAGAATCAAAGTTATTTGTGGCCCTTTCTATGTCACTGGCACTGAAGGTCTTAGCAGATCCTGTATAAGTTGCAATACTAGATCCAAAAGATAATGAAGCAGAACTGAGACCACTTCCAACCATTGATCCCGTACCACCTGCAAATTTATGCTTATTTCCTATCATTGAACTGAAGAAAAATATCTAAGCTTATCAATCTTCATATACCATTAAATTACATTCTTAAGGATAGAGCGAAGATCATCATTTGTTAACCACTACTCCATTTGATGAGACAAACTTCTGCATGGATATTAGACTTACATATGCCAAGTAAAGTATATTACGGTTTTCTTCTTTAATAGCATGCTATAGTACCTTCCCAGCTCCAACCATTAAGGCCAACTAAATCACCCAAATTGTGTATACTCTATGACTTGCATTTCTTTGTTTAAAGCACCGACAGATAAGGGACCGATAAGCCAGACTACACCAAGCAGCATACATGGTGGTATTACCTGGTTGTTTAGGAACAGATGGTGGGAAAGATTGAAGATTTGACGTCTGTTGACTTCCCCGATCTCTATGTCTAGAAAGCAGGAACCAAGCAACAGCAGAGCACAAAACTAGTGCAACTGCACCTGACAGAGCAATTATAGCAATCATGGAACCACCAAGGCCATTTTTATGCAGCTTTTTCCCCACGTCAACCCCTAGAGGCTTCATTGTCCTTGCATTGTTTTCATTTCCAGAATATGGCCCATCTACTATAGAAATGCCTGAAGGTGCTGTAGGAGGAGACGGAGGTAGCCCTGTAAATGCAGCACTTCTAGATAAATATATAGATAAAAACTATCAACCAAATGAAAAACAATAAACTGTGTGTATTTGAAATACAAATACCTTGGTAGCGCACATATAATACTTCATAGTCACCAAAGAGTGAAGCATTTATGACTACTTGTTTATGCCAAAATCTCTGGTAAGTTAAATAGGCAGTCGTGTTATCAAATCTTTGTCCAAGTGGAACCAAATCAGTAAGGACAATTGTCTTCTCTGGCTGCTGGCTACCAGCATTTGCTCCAATTATGCGGACTTGACATTGTTTCATAAAAACCCCCGAAGCAATCTCCTGAGCAAGCTCTAAAACCAAAGGGAAAAAGGTATATAGCGCAACACTAAGGCGCAGTCCTACTTGCATTGGGAGAACGCAGCCACATGGAGAACCAGGAGGTGTGTTTGTATATGGTTCGGTGCATACAGTTGCTGAACAATCTACATGAATGATTGACATATGTGTTAAAAGTAAGTATCACAAAGACAGTATGTGCGCGATAAAAACAACATAAGTATAAGTAACTTGGAGAACCACTTTTCGCATACCTTCATTAGGAGGTGGGGGTGGAAATGCGTGGAGGGGTGGCAAGAGAGGTGTCTTTGGAATCCTTGATGAAGACCCAGGAGAAACTTTTGGGGAAGAAACAGGCACTTGGAAATGCAAGCATAATCATAAGGCAAGCTGTTTTACATAAATGGAAAGAAAAGAAAAAAAGAGAGGGAAGAACCATTATTTTTTCTTACTTGTTTCCCAACCAAATTGTGCCGTTTGGGATGGCGAAGGTGCAGGTGAAGTATCTACTGGTTTAGAGAATGGGGAATGAGATGCAGAGGCTGACGAACCTTCAATGGAGCAATTTATTAGAGTCCACTAAGCTTCACCTATAATAACCAGTAGTATATAACCCAGTGCAAGAATACCTGGACTTATAGGAGAAGAAGCATAGTGTGTGTGCCGGCTTGCTGGAAGAAATGATGGAGGAGTAGCTGGACCTGTTTAAAGCATAAAATAAAACTTAGACCACTGAATGTTAAAAGCATAATATCTAAAGGTCAGGAAATTTCAAAAGTATAAAGGTAGACCTTGCTGTTTCCAGGGAGGAGATATCTCATATGATGATCCAGGAGCAGGGACGTTGCTTCTACTCCTGACATGGTTATGCCTATTGGATGGAATGGGAGGTGAAGCTGCAGGAGACCGATACCCTTTCTTTGGAGGAAATTTAGGAGATGAAAAAGATGGAACGGGAGCATCAGTATGCCTCCCCCTGGCATTCTGTGCTGCAGGAGCAGCAGCAGAAAAGAACCAGTGAGATCTTCATAGTTAGTGCATGTATTGGTATTTTGCTACACCAAAATAACATATACCTCTACTTGGAGAATCACTGATTGGAGGTAAAGACATGGGTGTTTTAGCTGGTGGTGCAGCAACAGGAATTCCATCATTTTTCCTATCAACACCTGGGGGAGGAGAAGATGTATGCGAGATATTTGACCCTGAATATCAGATTAATGAAACAAATATTACGTCAGAATACAATGCAGAAAACATGGCAAGTCAAAAAATATAATGAATATTAAGTGAAATCTACAACTGCTAAGACCAAGTAGCTTATACCATGAAATGTAATGGAGAAATAGGTGCAAGTCCAAATGTTATGAACAATCAGTATGGATCAGCATATTTTAGCAGCTATCAAGCACAAACTTTGTTAGTATCACACATTGAAGCTCATGAAGCAAAGCTTTATCCAGCAAATTTTATATATGTAACAAAATGCATCAAATTGATTTAAATTAAGCACCGTTGTCCTTTAATCACATCTATTAGTCACTAACCACTTGCATCACAGCTCGAAAAGGAAAAAGTCATGTCAGGGAACTTCTGAATTTCCATTTTTGTTGGTTTCTCAACTCAACAGACATAGAACTAAGGAACACAATGCAAGAGAAATTTTTTTAAAAAAGGAACTGCAATTGTAACTGTGAAGTTTAATGGCTGCAACACCATAAGGGATTAAAAAATGAAGGCAATAGCTTTAACTATTCTCCCCTAAGTAGAACCTGGTATCGTTGAAGGGGATTGTCCAGGCATAATTGGCTGGATTGCAGGTGAAATTATAGGCAATTCTCCCGTCGGTGATGCAAGAGGAACTGTTTTGTATCAGAAGAGAGAAAAAGAAAAGTTGGAGAGTCAATTTGAATTTTAGGTAAATAACAAAAGGATAAGAAAAACAAAGTCACAGATAGGAGCATGTTACTAATGCATACCAGGTGATATTGATGACTTTGCTGGTGGTGCAATAGGCCGCTGTGCTGGCTGATTGCTTCCCAATTCCCTTGGTGGCGGTGGAACTGAAACATATTTTGGGAACATAAAAGAAAATAAAATAGGAGTTAGAATGTACTGGAGACTTGGTGAGATGAGAATAACAACTAAATCTATACATGGAGCAATTGGTTTTGGAAAAGAGTACCATTAAAGGATACATTTCTCGAGGGACCACTCATTGGTGAAGGTTTAGGTGCACTTGGCTCCGTGACTGGTGAAATTTGTGGAGAATTTCTAGAAGGATTTTTGGCTGCAACCTCATATTGGAGTAAAAGAATCTTTTTAAGAAACAATGTGAAATTGAAAACTGCCAAGCAAACAAACGTTAAAGAGTTATGTACCTGGCACTGATACAGGAGTCTCTGTGACTGGAGCTTTTCTAGGAGAAGCATTTTGGTGCACCGGTGGTCCATGTCCTTGAGCAACCAAGGGTGGAGGAGCTACATCAGATGGAGGAGATACAGTTGGAATACTAGGTGAGGAGGGCGGCACAGTTCCCTGAACCCCTAATGGTGCTGGAGCAATATTTTGAGGTGGTGTAACAAGTGGACTACTTGGTGACTGGGATGGTACAACCCCTGTGACTCTTTGGGGCTCTGGGGCAGAGACAAGGGGTGGTAATGCAGGTAGAGGAGGTAAAGGTGGTCCTGCATTGTCAAAGAACAGCTTTATCAAATGATCCTTATATCAGTCAACATATAACAATTCACATGTCAGCTCACCGACGTTACCATTTGGCTGAGGCTCTGAGCTCGGAGTGTTACTACTAAATGGATTTCTTTGACGAAAGGGGCTGGATGTTGCGTCTAATGGAGGAATCTCAGAAAAGATTTCTGGAGATGGAGATGTATCATACCCTGAAAGAAAATAGAGGACAAAAGATTTTTGTAGTAATTATTAACAAGAGAGAACTTTATATTTCTGTGATTTTAAATTATGCTTTTCAGTTGGAAAATGTCTCTAAAGCAGCATGTACGCATCTCTAGCAAAACTAGTAGGCTTGTTATCTTTCTCTCTGCACAAGCATGTTTTCACTAACTCTACAATTTGGTAATCCTGCTCTTAGGAAAGAGAGAGGTTCAAAAACAATCATCGCACCTACCACTACTGGCCATGGAATCTCATGCCCGCCCTCAGAAAATTATTCCAGAAAAAAAAAAACATAAAAGATTACACATCTATATGAGAACAAGGGCAAGATAAGCTATCACTGCAGTGGCAGAGATGTGCCTAAACTGTATTTAGTTCCAGAAATACAATGATATAAGCTGCTGAAGAAGAGTATTGCGATGCGTATCCTTGGCTAATATCAATCAAGGAAGTCTGGACAAACTATGTTTTAAAACAATGCTGATCCAATAAAAAGTACCGACTACTATAAACGTTTACACCCACTATCCTACCAGCGAGTAGTGAGAACACAAGATTCCCTGGTTTATAATAATTGATTAATGAAGATGCCACAAATCCAAATCGGTTGATCTCCAAAGCACAAATTGGTTGATCTAAACTCTCACTGGCCACCTCATACTCCAGAAATCAATTAAAACTCAGTTTTAATTATAAAATCAAACCACCAGCATTCAACTACATCACATTGACAATGAAAACATCAAATCTCATCAACCCAGATCACCATATCAATAACCAAGTCCCAAAACAACAAAACCAACAACAACTTCCTAAACTAATCGACTGGAACAACTTCAAACAGACAGGAAGAAGAGCTCATAAATTTACCTGCAGATCCTTGGACTATTAAAAGCAAGCCAATGACACAGAGTTTCACCAGCCGAAGAACAGCTGGCACCACCACCACTATCTCCATCCCATAAAGCGCCAACTATCCAAAACACTACCAGGGCTTCTTCAATAATGATGAAGCAACTCACCCAGCAATAAAAAAATAGAAAGAACCAATAGTTTACCACTATCCAGCAAACCGAAAGGTACAAACTTGAAGCAATACCAAAAAGGAGGTTAGATTAGCGAAAGAGCCAAAAGACCCACAAACGGTGCAAGTAAAGCAATGACCAGGGTGTTAATGCTCAAACCCAGAATTTGTTTGGTGAAAAATAACTCTGGGGGTAACGTTTTTCTGCTAACATAAAAAAGCTCTCAACTTTGCGAGAGCGCTTTCAGGGTTGCCTTGAATGACAATAGAACGGCGGTTTTTTTTACTGGAATGAATTATAGTAATGATCAAATATTAAGAATAATTTAAACTCACTGACCATGAAAACCAGGGGAAAAAAAAACTACCGAAATGGACAGAACCCAAGACAACTAGTCACTGTACTATGGAAAGGTAACAGAGTCCTTTAAGACACGGAAAGATAGGGGCAGTTTGGTGGGGCAGTACTAGAAGCAGAGAGAGAGAGAGAGAAAGACTGTTTAATTTTGTTTGGATAGATGGGGAATGAAGGGAAAGGGAGGGGAAAGAAAGTTAAGGGAGGGGAAAGGGAATTTTTTAACCTTCATTCCTCTCCATTTCCCTTAAAATGTCTCCCCATTGATTTGGTGGGGAATAAAAGGGAGGGGAATTTTAGAATTAAATGATGACTTGAAATTCCATGATTAGTCTCTTATATTTTTAAAAAAAAATTATAAATAAGAATATTTATGTAATTTGAAAATATTACTTACCATTCCCAATGAATATATCCAAACAAGTTAAATTTAAAATTTTCTCCTCCCTACCATTCTCATCCCTTCCCTTCCCATTCATTCCCCTCCCTTTCCTTTCCCTCTATATTTCCAAACAAACTTAAATTATATATAGCAAGGGAAAGATTAGATGTGTGTGTTTCTAAGATGTGCGTTAATGGTTGGAGTGAATGGAACATTTTTATCTTGGGTTGAAAAAGAATCAAACTTTGATGATTTTTCTCTGTTTTGGTTACAAACTTGGGGATTGGTTAATTTGGTTGCTTGACTCCATTTGCTTTCTGTGCTGGTGTTGTTTCAGTTGATCATGAGAGTTGAGACTATCACTTTGGTGAAGGTTTTCGTTTTGCATGTGTCAAATAAAGAAATTTGACACATCACCTTTCTCTCTAGAATGGATAAATAACTTGTCAAGGTAAAAAGTGTAATCGTATGGTATATGTTAAGTGTATTCTACGTTACAAAATTGGTTATGTTCTTCACTGTACTATTCATTCATTCAACAAAAGAATAAATAAGATGGGTTCATTTGTTCCAAAATTCACGCAAAAAAAAAAAAAGAAAAAAGAACCCTTGAATGTTGTGACCTCCATTATCAGGATCTTGCTTATGTCAGTTTTTGGTATCAAAACAGGATATAATTCCTATATGAATCCTGACCATAAAGATCAGGCCAAAATTACTTACCGATGGCGATGCTGCTGGGTGGTGGTGGCTCTACTTTTCAAGATCACATAATTGGTCAAAATAAAACTGGCATTGGCATTACTTAGTCTAAGCTAGTGTCTGGTTACCGGTTACAATTTGGGTGCCCTGTTGCCTTATGGTAACCATGAAGCCACTAAAGGTTGAACCATACCAAAACATAATGGTAACCATGAAGCCACGGGATTACTGGGCAATTATACCAAAAAGGTAAATGGAGAAGAAAGGTACCGGTAATGACTTTTCAAGCTGGAAGTTAAGTACGGTTGCAAAACCGGCCCACAAGTGGTGGCTTTAGCATTATATAGGGGCAGGGAAATACTTAAGAGTTTGATAATGGCAACACGATGAGAATAATGTGGTTATTAATTATTATGCAGCATGTGAGGAAAGGATCAACTAAAGAGAAAAAGTTTAAGCTTACCCCTGATAAAGGTCTCCTAAAGTGCCAACCATTTATTTAATTTTTAATTTTTTTAATGAATTAGAAGAGTTATGGCGATTAAAGTTTCAGTGGTCAGATTTATTCCCAATGGGATAAAACCCTTAAACAAGATTAGACAGCCTTGCTTAAATGGATATTGTCTGGATGGGTATATTCTTGTTCACATGATCGCCGGGAAGTGCAATTTTAGTAAGTCAATTTTGCCTTATATGCAAGGTTGAACATGGGGCAAGAAGACAAGCATGAGAAAAAAGTGAAATGTGCTCACTGAGTACCATGTCAAATCCTAATTGGTACATCATATTTCCATTTTTATTGGCCACATTATTCAACATTAAAATCCTTCCCTTTTTATTGGCTATATTAATTTACAATTTGGATAATTTTTGTAGTGACTGAAATAACCTTTCATTATTATGTCTTACATTAATTATATTATGCAGATCACCTTTTGAATAACCTTTATGGAAACGCTATTTCAATCACTAGAAAAATGATATTCATTAATTGCGATATTTTTATTTCCTTTCATAGTGCCTTATCATGTGCCCCTAGGGCACAAGATAGAAAAACTTATATTAATTTTATTTTATTAAATATTTTATTTTGATAATTGAAAACTTTTCTCTAATTTCCTTTCTTCTCCTACCTTTCCTCCTCCTCCGCTATCGTCAACCACCAACACTGCCATTTAAAAACTTTTTTAACCCTAATCAAACTTTTCTTCTCCTTCATGTCGCTCCCACTCTCACAACCACCATACCTTCTATGATTTCTGACATAATACAAACTCATAAAAAAACCAGATAAGGACAACGCTATAAAACTAACTGTAAGTGTGTTCTATGATTTAGTGAAATCTCCTGTGAAATTGCAGATCAGAACAAGCTATCCAAATTGTGATGAGATTCTGAGAGTTTTAGATTGAACATATCATTATCTATTGAATCCTCACAAGGGGAAGGGGAACGAATATAAGATAAAAAAAAAAAAACAATTGTCATAAACACTGTTTTTGGGACTTCCATAATAATGTAAGGAAAAAGAAGAGAGTTATTGTCATAAACATTGTTTTAAGGACAACCACAAATTAATGGCACTATTGGTGGTTGACGATGAAGAACGATGGAGGAGGAGGAAAGGTAGGAGAAGAAAGAAAATTGGAGAAAAGTTTTTGAATTATCAAAATAAAATATTTAATAAAATAAAATTAATATAGCCAATAAAAAATGAAGGATTTTAATGTTGGATAATGTGGCCAATAAAAATAGAAATATGATGTACCAAGTAGGATTTGACATGGTACGCAGTGAGCACCATAGAATTTCTCGACAAGTATTATTTTTTTTTAGAAAAGCATTTTTAATGAAGCATTATTTTTAATTAAGATACAAAAGGATAGTATTCTCTCTTTATTCTTTCTTAATTATGCACTGTGCATTGGAGTATTGATTTTTTTTTTTACATGTACAGGGTCGGTTGCTGGTAAAGCTGAACCATCATATGAGTATGGGCCCTCATTACGTGCTGACGGGGGAGGGAGAAGATATGCGGAGGAAGGAGCGACGGAGGGTGGAGTTGCTGATGAAGGGGAACCGTCGTTGGATTTCCAAAGGCGTTTTGACAGAAGGGCGCGTGAGATAAGAGTGTGTGAGCATCAGGCATGGAGAGAAAGGAGACAAGCATGCAATTCGGATGATGATGAGGCACAGGTGATAGTGAGAGGTAGAGGGGTGATACAAGTAGGGCACGTTGCTCGGGGTGAGGAAAAGGTACTAGAGGCAGAGGAAGCAAGCAAGGAAGTGGCAAAGATGCAGGAAGGAAGTGGAGAAGGTGGAGCGCCCACTGTACCTCTCTCAAGTAAGTCCTTGTCTACTAGTCATGTGCACCCCTACCCTTCTCTCAAATTATCACCAAAAGAGTACTACAAGTTCCCAGACAATGATCCTACTGAGCAATACTTCCTAGTGGCCCCACACCTAAAATACCTCTTTTCAAAGGAGGGAGAATAGGATAGTAATACCCCACATACCAACCACCTTTTATCATTACCTGCTGATATAAGCCTACCAAAAAGAAAAGATTGGGTACCCAAATTGGGCCAATCTAGCAAAAAATGCAAGCCCATTACGCCTGACCCAAATACTGAATCCAATGCCCAAATGGAAAGTAACAACCAACCTACTCAAACTACCAGCCTCTTTGAAGTCTCACTTGAACCAAGCCCAAACCAAGCTGACCCCATACCACAGGCTTTCACAGTGGTCCAAGAGGGACAACAACTCTTCATGGTAGGCCAAAATCCAAACCAAACCCAAACTAGAAGACGAATCAGCCTAAAAAAGCTAGCCCGAATGAGGAGAACCCAAGCACGTTCCACTGAATCCCAAGAGCTGATTCGAACAACATCGGGCATCATCGAGACTTTGGGTAATCTGAATCTTCTAACACATGAACCACCAAACCAACAAACACAAACCCAGAACTGTGAGGCACCACAAAATGAAATTACTTCTTTGGAACCCCAAATCCATATGTCTAGTACGGGGGTAGGTAGGATAGTAGAGACGATAGCATTATATGAGGTGGGAGAATCCAAGGCGGCTGTTGATGTTTGGAAGAGCCAAATTGATGAAACGGAGGAGGTTGTGGTGGAGCAACCCCGCCGACACCAATTATTTGCATAAGTTGGAACTGCCGGGGAGTTGGGAGACCTCGAGCAGTTCATGCAATTCGTGACCTGTTAAGGCGCGAACATCCTGACCTATTGTTCCTTATTGAAACACGAAAGAGGGATAGGTTCATGGAGAGGCTGAAAATGGCGATTGGGTTTTGGTAACGGTATTTTCGTTAGTGCTGTGGGTACAAAAGGTGGATTGGCTTTGTTTTGGCGGGAAGGTCTAGAGGTTCGTTTGAGCTCCTATTCTCGTTTTCATATTGATGTATGTGTGGAAGAAGAAGGGGTGCCAACATGGAGATTCACTGATTTTTATGGAGCTCCAGTGGAGGCGGAAAGATGTGAGAGTTAGAATATGCTATGTACACTATTGCGACAACATAATCTTCCCATGGTTATGTTGTGGGGATTTTAACGAAATTATGTGGAGACATGAGCAGAGAGGGCGTTGGGAAAGGGCAGAGCGGAAAATGAGAGAGTTCAGGAGAGTGGTGGACGAATGTGAGTTTAGGGACCTTGGCTTCAGGGGAAGGAGATTTACATGGGCAAATAACAGAGGAGGATCAGCCTATATGGAGGTACGCCTAGACAGAGCGTTTGCAACGATGGGCTGGAGTGAAATATTCCCAAGTGCAAGTGTTGTCCATCTTCCTCACCATATATCGGACCATTGCCCGATTAGGGTAGTGACGGGGGTGAATGTGGGAGGAGATGTGTTGCTAGAACGCCCTAAAAAGTATCTCTTTCGCTTTGAGGAGATATGGTCTAGAGATGAGGAATCCGAACAGATAGTAGCGAGAGGATGGACAGGGCCGAGGGGAAATTCTGCATGCCAAATTGTAATGGAGTGTATTAAAAGCACTCGAGTATCCCTACTAAAATGGCATAGCAGAAAGTTTGGGAGTACTAGAAGACAAGCCCAAAAACTGAGGGAGGAAATAAGCTGCATGCAGAGACAAGCACCAACAGTACAGAACTTATCCCGACAACGAATGGTATGCAATGGACTTGATAAGTTGCTGAAGCAAGAGGAGGTGGTATGGAAGCAACGACCCAGGGTTTTGTGGTTAGAGGATTGTGACCGTAACACCGCTTATTTCCATCGGAGTGCAACAAAAAGGCAAAAGAAGAATTATCTTGTAGGATTACGGGATGATGAGGACGTGTTGCAGACTACACAGGGTGAGAAGAACCGGATTGCTATGGACTACTTCCAAAACCTGTTTCGTTCCGAAGTGGGGCAGGTGCAGTTGGAGGATTTACAATTCTTCCAACACACTATTAGCAATCAGATGAATGAGGCTCTGCAAAGACCTTTTACTACAACTGAAGTGGAGCGGGCGTTATTCCATATGAACCCGGGAAAGTCCCCTGGACCTGATGGCATGAATCCACTTTTCTACCAACGTTATTGGAATCAGGTGGGAAGAGACGTGACTGCAGCAGTACTTAAGGCCCTAAATACTGCTACTTTTCCAAAAAAAATTAAACTTAACATCTATTGTGCTCATCCCAAAAAAGAAGAAACCGGAGGTGATGACGGATGTAAGGCCAATCAGCCTATGCAACGTATTGTATTGGGTCATTGCAAAGGTTATGGCACATCATTTGAAGAGCTGGCTACCTACAGTGATCTCAGAGTGTCAAAGCGCTTTTGTCCCGGGAAGATTAATCACCGACAACATCCTTATTGCTTTTGAAGTTTTGCACAAATTGAAGAATACAAAGAAGCAGAAAGAGGGAATGTTTGCTCTCAAGGTAGATATGTCGAAGGCCTACGATCGTGTCGAGTGGCCTTTTCTGGAAATGGTGTTGAGGAAAATGGGAATGAATGTCCACTGGATCCAGCTCATACTACGGTGTGTTACAACGGTGTCCTACTCGATAAGGGTAAATGAAGAGTACACTGGTTTCTTCAAACCAAAGAGGGGATTGAGGCAAGGTGATCCAATATAACCTTACCTATTTCTTCTTGTGGGAGAAGGGCTGTCTATGCTATTGAATGAGGCGGAGGACGTAGGATGATTTCAAGCGGTGCGGATTTGTAGTGGAGCTCCGAGATTAAACCACCTCTTATCTGTCGACGACTGCTTCATCTTTGCCAAAGCCACAGTGGAGGGGGCTGTGACAATTAGAGACACTTTGAGATGTTTCCAACAACTTTCAGGGCAGCAGGTGAACTTGGGAAAGTCGTCAATCAAATTCAGCCCCAATGTGCCACAGGAGTTGAAGGAGAGTATTATGACTTGCTTGGAGGTAAATGAGGAGAGATGCCAAGAGAGCTATTTGGGACTGCCCCCGGTAATTGGTCGAAAGAAACGGGAGGTATTCCAGGATCTTCGTGAGAGGGTTTAGAAGTGCATACAAGGATGGAGAGGCTCTTTGCTTTCATTTACGGGGAAGGAGGTCTTGATTAAAGCTGTTGCACAAGCGATTCCAACGTATACTATGAGAGTTTTTTACATACCAAAGACTGTGTGCGACGAGCTGAATTCTGTGGTTTCTAATTTCTTTTGGGGACAGTGTGGGGAGGAAAGACGAATGCATTGGTTGAGTTGGGAGGTATTGTGCAAAAGAAAGAGTGAAGGAGGGATGGGGTTTCAAGATTTACACTCCTTCAATCTTGCGATGTTAGCAAAACAAGGCTGGAGAATTTTACAAAATCCCTCAACATTGTGTTCCCGAATCCTGAAGGCAAAATATTTCCCTAACAATGATTTTTTGCAGGCACAGTTGGGGTCAAACCCGTCCTTTACCTGGCGCAGCATTCTAAAAGGTGGGGACTGCTGATGATAGGCCTGATGAAACGAGTGGGAAATGGAGTTAACACTATTGTTGGATTTGATCCATGGATCCCAACACCTTGGACCTTTAAGCCTATAAGCCCTCTACCAGAAAATATCCGTAATGCACCTGTTTGTGAATTAATGCTCCAGAATCCTAGGAGATGGGATAAAAGGACGATTGCAGAGCACTTTATGCCATATGAAGCTGCAGCGATAAGTGGCCTGCCTTTACCAACGGAAAATAGTCCTGACAGGTGGTGCTGGTTCCCCACGGGGAATGGTGTTTTTCCAGTTAAAACTGCATACTTCTTGCATCGTGAGTGCCCAGTGGTAGAGGGGAACCAAGGGGCTAGTGTATCACCAGATGAGAACCTCTTAAGATTCTGGAATAAACTATGGAGCCTCCCGATACCAAACAAGGTAAAGCACTTTGGCTGGAAGATGGCTCATAGCATTCTCCCAACAACAAGCAATCTGCAAAGGAGAGGAGTGATACAGGAGAACATATGCCCGATTTGCAGACGGGAGCCAGAATCTGAAATCCACGCAATACTTTTTTGTGATAAAGCAAGGGAGACTTGGAGGAGTTTTGAGCAGAACCGGACGTGGGAAAGTTTCCAGGCAATGAGGGGGGTGGATTGGATTCAGTTTCTCTTAGCAGAGGAGACGATGGAAAGAGCTGGAATGATGTTGATGTTGGCATGGGCGATCTGGTACGATCAAAACTGTGAGAGAGTAGGCGATAAGCGAAGAAAACCGGAAGTATATGTTGATGTTACTGTAAGTCACCGGGTCATGCAATTTGACAATCAAATGCAACTAAATGCGCAGCGGAAATCACGGTACTCATGGAGGATCCATGTGAAACAGAGTAAACCGAGTTATAGAAAAACATACCTAGTTCGGTTGAGGTCTTTCACTCAACTGATGATCCGAATCAGCAAGAGCCGGACAGCAATCCCGCCCCTCTACGGTATCCACACGAACCGTGATAACTAGTTGGAATCATCACATGATCACCAACCCGAGCACCCCCGAACTGATGTGCTAGCAGCAGGTTTCGGAAGCTAGAGTTTGTGGTATTTTCTTCTTTCTCAAAGAAGGTGTGTATGGTCTGAAACTCACAAGAACTCTCAAGACACTCTCAAGGCTCAATACTCTGAAAATTTTCAGACTCAAAGTGATGAAGACCCAAGGCATAATCATATTATGCTTAGTCTAATCCCACTCACAAAAACAAGGGACAAAGTGGCCAACACCTTTGGCCAACATGATTAGCTTTTAGCTAATTATGTCTCCACTAACTCTTGGTGGGATTACACATCATATGGAACTAATTATGGTTCAATAAATTAGACATTTAGTGAACCAAACCAGCCCAAAACGACCCTGGTCTAAGCACGGTCCAACCATGGTCCAACCACAAACTCAAATACCTGGTTCAACCACGGTCCAACCATGGTTCAACCACCAGCTCGAATCAACGGCTCTAAGTGTGTGACCCTGTAGGCACTTGTAACGTCCGGCAATAATTGTAAACTCATTTACAATTATAAGCAAAGAGCGGCGTCTAGCAACACATCATTGCTACCCGAACAATAAGATCAGTACTAATTCATATGCCTCGCAAACATGTCATCGTCCCTTCGTCCCATTATCAAGATTAAACACGAGACATGGAATATGTCAATCTCGCATATGTTCAATCTCGGTTTCTTGATCCTCGAGTTAACCGCGTAAAACGGATACCTATGATATCACCATATCATAATCCGAGCATGGCCATGCATTTCCGGTTCAACTCTATCAAAAAACCATCCGATAATATACCCGCTATATGGGTTGGACGAATCCCCTCTGGATCATACAAAACCCACTACACATTTATCATATACCCAATGATTACACTAAGGTCTACTCATTTACGAAATAGCCAAGAGTAATATCAAAGTATACGACTCATATGTTGGGCCTTGATGATCTTAGGTCTAAGGACAATACATATAAGAACCGCTATCGACAAACATATAACGTTCCATGTAGCGTTCTTATGTGGGTCGGTCCAGTCCACAAGTTCTCTAATTTGTACCCGTATGTAGAATTCATATCACATATAAATTCTCAACATACGCTACACGTGCCGGAACTGTGACAACCCAACCAGAATAAGACCAGCATACAGTGTACACAACAAATATCCGGGCTCAACAGCCCATAATAAAAACATCATAAATGAAAAAATCGGCCCAATGGCCCAACAACAATAATAATATGCACAGCGGAAGACTTTAAAACTCACATGACACTGTATGCGACACAAATGCAAATTATGGATCCAAGCCCGTCCAAGGGATAACGCTGCAGCCTGTCTGGAATGCACCAATCCTGTACAACAAATAACTCATCCTACGGGATGAAAGCCCGCAGGTGAGGGGTGAGTCCGAAGTGCTCACGACAATGGAAAGACGATCAATATGGACACTAAAAATTACTCAAGTCCAAAAACAACAGTCAAACCAAAAGACTCGACCCAAAGTCGAAAAGACCCAATAAAAATCCAATTATCCAATTTTACCTTTCCGGGCCCCGTCACGGATAAGCTAGGGCCGTACCAGGTTATCAACCTGTTCCTGGTGCCAGATCAAAAAGAACCTAGGGATAGACATCCCAAAAATAACAAACCAGGATAGACATCCCAAGCATAGATATGCTTATCACACGAACCCAGATCATGGCCACCACAAAACAGTCTCTAACCATCCGGTCGTACCTCTACTTACCACGTGACAATTATATTACCGTCATTAAAAACCAAGTCACAGGGATCTACATCCCTAACCAAAATACCGAGGATCGACATCCTCATCACAATTCATTATTAATCCGTTATACTTAATCCAAAAGAAAACACAGAAAATCAACACGGGATAAACATCCCAAAAATACCAAATAAGCACCGGGATAAACATCCCGAAACCAACCACATAATACTCAACAATGCAACAAGCAACAAAACACAATATACCGAGTAATAAGGCACATATTGAAGGAAATCCATCCTCACCTTGGCCGATTACTCAACTTCGGAAA